>PISX010018786.1:0-39667 GCA_004024625.1 Mellivora capensis | reverse complement strand
TCTGTCTCCACAGCTCCCCGGTGACCGTCACGTTCTTCTCTGATCAAACACTTCTTAAAACCTGTGGAAGCACACAGGGTGGGGTTTGGGGCCACAGTCACAGCAGTAGAGCCGAGAGGCCCCAGGGCTGTGTTTTCCACGTGAAGGCGGGTAGTAGCAGAGGAGAGGGTGCCCGGGCTGGCGGAACAGAGCGTCTCCTGGGGACACCCGGACCCTGGTGAAGGGTAATGGTCAGCTCATTCCCACCAACCAGATGCAGGAAGCTGGGCGGGTGCTTAGCCTCCGGCACTTTCTAGAGCAGCATCACCTGTACTTAACCCGTGGTGGCGGCTGGGGAAGAGCCAAACCGTGCTTCCAGTCCAGGAATGACCAGGAGAAAGCAGGGGCAGGGGCAGGGGCAGTGCTTCAGGGCACAGAAGCTCAGGAAGGCGGGTGCAGGAAGAGGATAAGTTCTCCTCTACTTTCTTTGGCCACCCTAGATGCCCTCTGCGTGGTGACGAGGGACGGGAGCAGGTCCCCGTGGGGGCAGACACAGATGTGAGCTCCCACGTCCTGGGGGAGGGAGCGAGTAGGGTGTGGCCCTGCCTTGGGCACCTGGCCCCGAGCCCTGGGTGCAGGCGGAGAGGAGGTTAGGAGCCTGGATGCCCCAGGACGGGGATCGGGGACAAACATAGCCAGGGTCCAGCTCTGCTGACGCCCCTCCAGGGGCACCTCACGATCAGTTGCTGGGCGCCGGCTCCATGGGAACAGAGCCTTAGCAACCCCCACACGTGTCCCCATGGCACAGGCCGCATTCAGGAATTCAGCTTAATTTAGGAAAGGAGTCTCCTGGAGAGTCAGAGTCAAAAGCCACGTTGGACGCTGGGGCCTGAGGGTCCAGAATGGGTCACGACAGAGGAAAGTGGGTGAAATCCTGCGTGGGACGGGCAAGGAGCACAGGCCCTGAGCTCTGGCCTCCCCGTGTGATCACTGCAGCCTCTGTGGCGGGGGCAGCGGCCGGGACAGAGGCGCCCTGAGCCGCGGCGCGGGTTACACTCACACAGCCCCAGACCCTGGCTGCACGCAGGCCTGGGGTTCACCAGGGCAGGACCGCAGGGGCCCCTCCCGCCCACGGGTCGGGGTCCTCAGCGCGCACCTCTCTCCCCCTGGCTTATTTGTGCTTTAGCCCCGGCCTGCTTCCTAGACACATGGTCTGTCGTGGTCGGTGTGTTGCCCACTTTCGTGATGACCCCGGGGCCTGAGGCCTTCTGGGATGGACTCACCACATGCAAGTTGTGCTTCTGAGCGTTAGCTGCTGTACGCGAGTCACATGCACTACACTATCATCTCTCCGACAAGGTTGTTGGTTTATCTGGCCAGGAACAGTGCTTCTACAAACACGTGGGTTCCAGAGACCGTTAAGTGGACATGTTGTCTGTCTGTCCATCTGTCCTCAGTCTGGGGTCCAGCAAGATCAACGGCAGTGCTCAAACGGGATTGTTCTCGCTCAGCGGTGGGTGCACGCGTGAGCACACACACACACGCTCACACTCACGCACACATATGCACACTGTCCATGGTTGGATTCCACCCAAAGGCAAGACAGAATAACATGAGAGTGAGGCCTCACCTGTGCCATGGCTCTGACCCGTGACAGGCCCCTCCAGGATGCAGGTCCCAGACCTGTGCAGCCCGGCCCTCTGGGCCAAAGCAGGTGCAGGCTCTGGGGTCTGCCAGGGGGATGCCAGGGAGGAGAGGCCACGGAGGGGCCTCTAGCCTGGACCAGAGTGCTCGGGCCCACAGGTGTGACAATGTCACGGACCTGAGCTGTGCCCTTCGGGGAGACCTGAGGGCTCCAGGGAGACATATTGGCACCCATCACCCCACAAGGACTCAGGGTGAGCTGTGAACCTCAGAGTGTGGCCACAGACACATTCCCGCCAGGCTGGAGAGCTTAGTTGGACGATCCCACCCCCTCTAAGAACGCTCTTGCTCTGTGAGGCAAACCCACAGATCCAAACGCACAGCTCCAGAATGAAGCCAGCCTCCGGCTGTGAGTGTCTTATGACCCTCCTATTCCACCTCTAGGAGGCAGGTCCCTCCCCCACGCCCCAGTGGGTGCAGAGGGGAGATGGGGCTGGTGGGTACCCTCTCTGCCCCCAGGACTCACAACGCTGTAGGGGCAGTCTGAGTGTGACCCAATGCTGGGCATATTGCTGGGCGGGGCTGTCCTGTGTCCTCACTGGCGTGTGCCCTCCACTCCAGCCGTCTTGGCACATAGCGCACTCTCAGTAAACATGTGTCAGGGACAAGCCAAGTGTGGCTCCCTCCACTTAGGGTGTGCAAAGCCCAGCAGGGGTGGGGCCTGCAGGCTTGATCTGGGTTGACCAGACGACTGGAGTGGGAACCTCAGGAGTTCTGGAATGAGCTCAGGATTAGGACTGGAGAAGCAATGCTGAGCCACCACAAAGCAGGAAGGAGGGGCCCCCAGGAGGGGTGAGATTCTGGTGGTGAGGTCAGATGAACACCCAGCACCCAGGGAGCGCAGTGCGCCCATGTGTCCGTGCCACCCCCACCCACACAGGCTGGGTAAACTGAGAGCCAGGTGGTGGCCTCATTGCCCCAGGTCCCAGGGCCGCTGAGTTCTGAGCCTCGCCCTTCCCCTCCTCCTGCCCCAGAGGCAGGGTCCGGCTACCTCTCCTGGAGCCCCGGCCTGTGGGGAGCTCCTGTTCCAGCAGGGATCCTGGCTTTTCCTCTGCCTGCCCCCAGCGCTCAGGCACAGACTCTGGGCCATAGCTGGTGATGTGGGCACGAGGCCGCCGGGGGGGTGTCGGTGGAGCCCCCGTCTGCTTGCTGTCTGCAGGCTTGGGGTCACGCGGGAACCAGCCGGAACCTCATCCCAGGGCAGGAAATGGCAGCAGGCCCAGGGCAGGAAAAGGAGGGCCTGCCCCGTCTGCCACCCTGGGGGTTTGGGCCCGAGTGATGGGACAGACAGAACCTCCATCAGGAATCCCCCCGACCCCGGAGTCTCCCTGCATGGAAAGCCTTCCTGTGTCACTTGGGTCCCACGTAGACCAGGGCTCTCTGCCTTCTCCCAGGGCCTGCCCTTGATGGATGCAGGGCCAGGTCTCGCTAGACAGACTCTCCTGAGGAGCCAGAGAGCTGGTGCAAGGATGGGGCACAGCCGCGGGCACTGAGCGCCAGGCGGCCTTCGGTAAAGGTCACTCTCCACAGTTGGCACCTGAGGTTTTCCTTTCCCTATCCCTTCTAGTGTTGGGGGCTGACCCTCTCTGCCACCAGTGGCTCTGGTGTATATAGGGCCCTTGCCTTTTCCTACACGTGAATGCTGTGATCTGGGTCACCCAACAGTGCCCAGCATCCCCCGCCACTGTGTTATTTGGGGTTTGGGGGGTTGGTGCAGACCAATCAGAGTCCTATTGGGGCAGTTGCAGGAGCTACTGGACGAGTCAGGGGTCTTCCTGGAGAGCATGCGAGGTTGGAGGGCTTGCAGGGCTGGTGAGGTCACGGCGGGAGGGGACCTTGGGCTGTCGGGGGACCCGTGCGGGGCCTGAGGTTGAGGCCCACAGGTGACAAGAGGGAGGGAGAGGAAGCTTCCTGATGGCGCACGGCGGGCCGGCCGCAACACGTAGATCCCTTCCTTCTGCGCCGCAGATGCCCCTCACACGCCCACGGGGAGCCAGCCGGGCTGTCCCCGCAGCGCAGACCGTCAGCCTCCGGATGGCCGCGCTCCGCACTCCGGCCGTGTTCCCGCCCCCACGAGGCGCCGCGGGAGTGGGGTCACCGAGCGCAACTCCCCGGCATGCGTCGTGTGTCAAAACCCCAAACCCTGGCGATTGATAAGTAACGGTTGGGGAGACCCCACGTTGGGTCGGAGCAGCGGGCGGAGCCCGGTCCGTGTGGGCGCGACTCGGCAGACGCCCCGCCCCTTCCCGGCCCCGCCCACCCGTCGGCGGAGGCCGAGCCCCTGCCCCACCCCCACGCCCCCACAGAAGGGCGGGCTCGGTCGTGGGCCAAGCTCTGGGCGGGGCTGTAAGTGACAATTTTCTGTCCTGAAGGGGGTGGGGAGGGTCTTCCCTGGGAGGGTCCGGTGCCCCCTCCTCGGTCCTGCCCGTGCTCAGAACGGAACCCTCCGCCGCGCGCTCCCCGGGGGGAAGGGCGGTGACGACCCCGCGACCCGCAGCGGGGACTGGGGTCCCGCGCCCCCCCTGCAGGTGGATGCTCGCCTGCTCCAGTTGGCCGTGCCGGGTTCTGGGGCGCCCCCGCGAGAAGCCGGGACCCGCGCACCCGGGCTTCGCCACCAGGCGCCGAGCCTTGTGGACCGCCGGAGGGTCGCTGGGTGAGAACACCAACAGCAGCCTGAGTCCTCTGGCTTAACCAAACCCGGCGAGCCTCAGCCCTTGAAGAGGGGCATCGGGAAGGGGGTGTCCTCGCTCCTGGAAAGGGGAGCACTGGAACGGGGGCGCCCTCCAGGTCCTTGCTGCCTGGTGAGTGCGGAAGCCACGTTCACCTCCAGCGCACTTCAAATAGAGCTCGAAATGTCCCCAATTGGGGAAATATTTATTTGCACATGATCAAGGAAGTGTCACAGAAAAATCTGTTCAGTTGCAGAAAATGGCCCGGTCCTTGGCACTGACCCCAGACGGCAGGAGGAGGGCTGGCCCTGAGCAACGAAGCTGTTGGAGTCTCGGTCCTGCTCGCTGGACGGGCAGCGCTTCCTCTCCTGCCTCTCAAGCCCTGTCCTCCGGGGGGCTTCCTCCGGGCTTCTGGGAGTCCCTGCCAAGTGATGCCAGAGAGATGTGGTTTTGGAAGACGGGCCGCCGCGCTGCTGTGCCCTGTCCTGCCTCAGGAGAGACAGACCACAGACTAGGCGGTGTTCTCGGAGGGACCTGCCAGGTTAGGGTGAACGGGGGATCTGGGGACAGGTAGGGGATTTGGGGGTGGGGAAGAGATACACCTCTAGCTGTCTCCCTCTGCCTGTGCCCGGAGAAGGACCCAGTGAGGAAAAGGCCCTAGGTCCTTCCCAAGACAGCTCCTCTCTGGATATGCTGGTGACACCCATGGCCTGCTTTTTGCCCGTGGAGTCGTCCACACCTCATGGTGAGCTAGCCCATCCCAGGCCCTGTGTCTAGGGGCCGTGAGGCAGCTCTCGTTAGGAGCCCACAGTTAGAGGAGGCCCCTGCAGGAGGAGTGGGGGCTGCGAATCTCCCAGGACCCCAGGGCGGCCCTGGGGGAGGGGGGGCTGACAGGACCAGAGGGCATAAAGGAAAGGTGGGAGGTGGAGCCCCGACCCAGGAGGGGACCAGCAAGAAAGACAAACCAGCCCTGCAGGGAACTCCCGGGAGGGAGAGGTCCCAGCCCCAAATTCAGAGTTTGAGACCTAAGGCACATCTCATCTTCCTTAAACTGATCTAACTTCTACTTCAGCCCATGCAGCACGCGGTACCCATGGGCCATAGTCCTCTGTGACCTGTCCTCCCCCCGCATTGTCATGGGGCTTCGCCCCCACAAACGGCTCTCTGATCCTAACAGCACTGAGGGACAGGAAGGAGGGACTCCCTGGGCATGTGTGTCCATCATTCCAGGAGGAAGAGCTAATTCCAGGGCTGGGGCAGGAAAATGGGTGAATGGGGAGGATCCAGTCGGGCCAGAGAGGGAGCCCCAGTCCTGGCAGGGCTGGATACATCCCCAAGCTGACAAGATGCCCTCACCCCGTTATTTTTGCATATTAGGGTATGTTTTGTTTACTTCCTCCCCGAATTAAGTCCCATGGTTAAATAGAGCGCCAGGGGGGCCCAGGGCAGGGATGTGAGCCAGAGTGAGCTTCTGGCCCCAGCAGAGCGAGTCTGAGCACGAACGCACTTACACACCTACATCTATAACCGCATGTCTTTTTCTACAGATGGTAGCACGCCTCTGGACATTTCATAAACATCTCGAGGATCCTTCCGCATCGTGAGGCTGCAGCTGCGCAGACGCCCCACAGTTCAGGTGGGTCCCTAACAACAGACGTTTACTTCAGCCTTTTGTTCCGACAAATAAGCCCACAATGCATGTCCTTGCACAGACGTCCTTGCACACATTAGAGCATTATTTGTAATGCATGCTTGGAATGCTCGGAGAATATTGCACAATAATTTACTTAATGGAGCCCTATTTTTAAACATTTAGATTGTCTCCAATTTTTCCACCATTATAACAACACTGCTATGATCATAAATCTTGGCACACACTCCTGATTACTTCCCTGGGATGAATTTCTAGAAGGAAGGCCTGGAGTGCTTTCAACCTTCAAGCTGCTTCAAGCCCATTTTGCAAGGGCTGAGTCAGGGCCACCCAGGCTGGTGAAGCAGGCTGTGCACTGCTCAGGATGACCAGGAGGGGGCACGAGGGGACTAAGGAGGAGCCCATGGTGCACGGGCCAGGTAGCAGGTGTCCCCTGGAGCAGGGGCCTTTTCTGGTCTGCACAAGGGTGCTGTGGTGCCAGCAGGGCCCTGGCCGAGTTGTCAGAGGCAGAGTCTGGGTCACAGAAGCCCTGACTGAGACCACCCACCTCAGGCACCAGACAGTCAGGGTGTGGAGTCAGCTCCAAGGATTGTCCAGTCTCATCAGGTGACTCTGCATCATCCCTGGTGAGAGGCAGTGTCATCGCTCCCATCACAGTCCCCTGGGACTGTTCACCACCCGCAGGAACGGAGTCGCTCACCTGTCACCAGCTGACTGATGCCCATCTGGTCCTCAGTGGACGCTGTCCCCTAGGTGCTCTGGTTCCTGGACTCGGGAGCAGCCCTGTCCCTCGGGAGCCAGGCCCAGGCTTGTGCAGAGAGGCCCCCCAACCCTGGCTGACCCCACAGCTCTGGTGCCTCTGCCCCAGGAGTGAGCGAGCCAGCCACATGGTCTGGGGTCCCCGCACTTCACCATTTCACTATGAAGCTGGGCCCTCAGTAGTGACTGTGGTCATCGCAGAGCAGGGCTTGGCAGTTGGAGCGGGCTTTGGGGAGGGTATCTTCACAGATGATGCTCCAGACCCAGGGGCCGCCCAGTCAGTAGAGACAGAGAGACAGAGACAGAGAGACATAGACCGAGGGATAGAGAGAGACACACACACACACACAGGGACAGAGAGAGAGGGAAGGAGGGACAGAGACAGACAGAGGGAGGGACAGAGAGAGACACAGAGAGAGAGACAGGGAGAGAGAGGGATAGAGACAGAGAGAAACAGAAACACAGATGGAGAGACAGAAATTGACAAAAATAGAGAAACAGAGAGACACAGAAATATGGAGAAAGCAGAGGCAGAGAAAGAGAAACAGAGACAGAAAGAAACAGAGACACAGAAATAGAGAGGAGAAGAAAGAGTCAGAAAGAGACACAGAGACAGACAGAGAAGATAGGGAGAGAGACAGAGACAGAGGGACACAGGTGGAGAGACAGAAACGAAGAGACAGAGAGAGAGGCAGAGAGAGACATGGAGACACAAAGAGATAGGGAGAGAGAAAGACAAAGACACAGATTGAAATGGAGAAGGGAGAGACAGAGAGGAAGAGACACAGGTGAAGAGACAGAGACCGAGAGACAGAGACAGAGACACAGAGAGACAAAAGACTGAGAGACACAGAGACAAAGATGGAGAGAGAGAGATACAGAGACACAGATGCAGAGACGGAGACAGACGAGAGAGGAGACAGCATCAGGACTGTCTTCAGGAGGCTCAGGGTGGACCTGGCAGGACCCCTGCCCTCTGGTCCCGGGAGGTGGGGTCTGGGCAGGCAGATGATCTTGCGTTTTTGTATTTCCTTCCTCTGCACAGAGACAGGGAGCCACAGCCAGAGAGGAGGGGGGAGGGAGGGAGGAGAAGCAGCTGGTGTCTCCTCTGGTGACACGAAGCCCTTGGACCACGTGAGGGCATCAGACCCTCTGAGAGGCCAGAATGAGAAGAGTGGGGCTGGGGAGGGTGTCAGTGCTCAGGATGCAGTCTGCTGCCTGCCACCAACCCCCAACCCCCCGACTTCCCAGGAGGCTTTTCGCTGCCACAGTGGTTGGAGCGGGCAGAGACCTGTGCCTCCAGCAGGTGGTGGCCAGGCACTGCCCCATGCTCCCAGAAGACCTTGCAGCTGACCTCTCCCAGGCTCCCCCACAGACCCCTCAGGAGCAGTGCTAAGGAGGGGAGTGGGGGAGGACTGTATCCACGGGGACAGCTGCCCCTTGGCCCAGAACAGTGTCTGCAGGCCAGAGCCCTGGCCCAAAAGTCTAGGTAATTCTATTCGAGATAAGTTTCCAAATATTTAAATACTGCTTTGGATTAAAAAAAAAAATCCTCTGTGGACTTTGACCCATCCCCAACTGAACACAAAATTCAAGGAGAGAATTTATAGGTAGACATCTCTACGCCAAAACCCACCTGTGTCCATGCCCACAAAACCCTGCAGACCCACCTCAGGCTTGTCAGACCCCTGAGTCCACTAATTCTCACTTCCGTATGCTTGGGGTACCGGGGGCTGGTGGAGGGTGCTGGGTGGAGCCCGGGCATTCGGGGACATTGACCAGGGAGTGCTGGGGTGGGTTTTGTCCCAATAAAACCCCACTGGCCCAGCCGACCCCAAGGACCCTATGGCAGGGCCCTCAGAGAACTGGGCAGAGCCCTGGCAGCGGCATTTCTATACTAATCAGCCTCCGGCCTTGTGCATGGACCGCCCCCTGCTCTTGCGTGTCTGGGTCCCATACTGGAACCCCGCGGGCCCTCACCAGTTGGATTTTCCCAACGCAGCCCACCCTGCACCGCCCCCGCAGGCGCCCTGGCTGAGTGCCATCACACTGCCTCTCCATCTCTTCAGCGGGAGGACAATGGTCCTCAGTCACATTGGCCTGTGGGTGGGACAGCCCTCTCCCTGGGGAGTGCATCCCGGCGAGGGTGCCCTTCTCAGCGCACGCCCAGGGACAGGGAGAGGGGCCGGCGGCGCTCGGGCTCTCCCTGGGGTCTGTCCACTGGAGCCCCCGCTTTGAAAGGCTATTCCGCGGGTTCAACCTCCTTCAAAAGCATTCAGAACAGAGACTGCAAAGTGCTGGCCTGAGGGAAAGGTGCTTTATTGGGTCTGCTTTTTCCGACTTAAAAAGTGGGGGGGGGGGCACATAAAGACCAGACTTTCAGCTTCTCCCTGAGCCCCTGGGCATGGGGGCAAGAGTCCTCAATTCTAGAGAGAGTCGCTCCCGACCCCCCCTTCTAGCGTGAGTGACCTCATGAGCATCACGTCTGGCCCCTGTAAGCACCTGAGTTTAATACCCATGATTGAGAGGAAAAAGTCATTTTCAGGACTCAAAACACTCAGGTTGCTTCAGGAAGATGGAAGGACATGGAGCTGGTCCACAGCTGGGTTGCCAAAATCATATCTGCTCCTGGTGGAAGCAAATCATGAAGTGTTGGGCTCAGTGTTTCGGGGAAAGAGAGCGTGGCGCTGCTTTGCTTCCGTCCCTGATCTGGAGAAGAGGTTTGGCTGTACTGTGGGCTGAGGACGCCCCTGAAAGAGCCCTTTGAGGCCACCATTGCCACCTGGTCCTTTGCAGGTTCACTTGACAGACAGCAAAGGTAACCTGGCAACAGTGGAACGCCTCGGTGCTGTCACACCTGTCTACCAGTTACAGGCAGAGAGCCCCCCCCCCCCAGGAAATGGTCATGGCCCTACGTGCCTCTAAAGTAAATTCCCTGGCCACAGCTGGGGCCACGTGCTTTCTGCGGGGGTGCTGAGCAGAGTCGCCCGGAGCAGACGTTCACCGAGTCACCTGCATGCGGCAGACCCTCCGTCTCACCCCATCCCCGCTCCAGGTTTCCAACCTCGACACTCGCCTGTGCCACGACGGCTAGAGGATGACCGTGGCGGCTGCCCTGATTGGAAACAGGGTCACCTGGGAAATGCCCGATGACAGAACTACCTGGTCCAATCCCCGCCGTGGGCAAATGCCAGGGTAACTGCTCCCGGAAAGGCAGGCGTGAGCAGGCTCGCAGCAGCGCTATCTGTATGAGCCCCCAAATGCAAACTACTCCGATGCCCGAAAACAGCACAGCAGATAAATAAATGATGCTGCTATCGCGATCCGGGTGCTATAAGAAAAGAAGCCGATAGGAATGACTCGCAGACATTATCATGAACAAGACGCCAGATACTACAGCATTCCATTTATCTACAGTGTAAAGACAGGCAAAACTCAGCTACTGTGATATAAGACAGGGGACTAGTTCATTTCAAGAAGGAAGCCAATCAGTATATCCTGATATATGGAAAAATACCATAATTTTAAGAGATTTTAGGGGATACTTCGCCAGAGAATATACCTGCATGGCTAATAAGCACATGGAAAGATGCTCAGGGGGCTCGGTCGGTGAAGTATCTGCCTTCGGCTCAGGTAATGACCCTAGGGTCCCAGCTCAAGCCCCATGTCTGCTCCCTGCTCAGCGGGGAGTCTGCTTCTCCGCCTGCCCCTCCCCCCACTTGCTCTCTCTCCTGCTCTCAAGTAAATAAATAAAATTTTTAAAAAATAGATGCTCAACCTCATTAGTCACTAGGGAAGTACAAACCCAAACCACAGAGGGGTTAGCACCCGCTAAAATGGCTCAGAAGTACAGGACGGACCGCACCGCATGCTGTAGGCGTGCACGTGGTACAGCATTTGTGCAAGACTTTGGCGGTTCCTTGACAGTTAAATATGGGGCTACCACCATATGCATTGATTTCCTGAGGCTGCCGTAACGAACAACCACATATTCAGTGGCTGTAATGCAACACAATTTTATCATCTTGTAGTTCTGGAGAGTGGAAGCCCAGAATGAGCCTTCAAGGGGCTCCAATCCGGGTGTGGGCAGGGCTGGTTCTGTGGGAGCCTTTGAGGGGGGCGGAATGCTTCTGCCGCTCCCTTCTAGAGGTCGCTACAGCGCCCCAGACTGCTTGCATGTTCCCACGGTCTGCTCCCCCGATGTGCCCACGGCCACCTCCCGGTTATAAAGACCCTGGCGATCACATTGAGCCCCCCCCAATAATCCAGGCTCCCCATCTCTAGACCTTCAACTTCATCATGCCTGCAAAGCCCCTCGGCTGTCTGAGGCCTCTTCACGGTGCACGTGCATGGGCTGCTGCCCTCCGTGTCTAACGGACTTGGCCGAAGTTCAAGGCAAGACAAGACACAGGACAGCCGTGATCAGGGGTCTGCAGACCACACGAAGATAACCACGCTCCTGTTTCGGTAGTCCCCCGGGGCACCCCAGGCCCGGGTGCCGTCTGGCCCAAATTTAGCCTGATGGCTCAACTGAAATTCTGGTTCGGGAATGGTGCCCGGAATCCAGCCCGAATACCACGCCAACCGGTGTGAAAAGATGACTGGGAAGAATTTGATGAGGAGTAAAACACACAGTGTCCTATCTAGTCAGCGAATCAGTGCGATCGGTAAATGAAGGTGACCAAAGCCTGGGGCGTGACACAGCGGAGCCGCATGAGGCTGGCACGCCTCGGAGCTGAGCAAAGATGCTTCCCGAAGGGCTGCCCCACGACGGCCGGGAGACTCTCACGCCAAAGGGACAGATTGGGGATGACATGGGCCAGAGCGGGGAGATCAGACTGGGCTGCTTATTTGAGGGGTTGTCTTGTGGAGGTCTCTGAGCCTAGCGAATAGCACGGGGCGGGGTGGGGGGAGCTGTGCGTTCGGAGTTCAGCGTGTTGTTACTGCCCTCATTTGAAAGAGGGCTTTTTTCTCCCCGAGCTTTCGAAGCTTCTGGAAATGACACGGTGGGAAGACAGAGAACCAGTCACTAAGGGCAGAGCATGTGATCTGTCCTTTGTCTTTACCGTAAAACCTCCCCAGCCGATGCACCGGCTACTGTCTTCGGCACAACCTGGCTTCATCTTCAGACTCAGCGGTTACAATGCCGGCTTGAGGGGTGCCTGGAGACTCAGTCAGTTAAGCATCTGCCTTCGACTCCAGGGTTCTGGGATCGAGCCCCACATTGGGCTCCCTACTTGTTGGGAAGTCTGCTTCTCCCTCTCCCACTCCCTCTGCTTGTGTTCCCTCTCTCGCTCTTTCTGTCAAATAAAAAAAAAAAAAATCTTAACAAAAACAAAAACACACCGGCCTGAAGGAGGCAAGCCTGGGTCACACGACAACCGAGACGCCTGCTATCACGGACACGATGGCAGCGGCGGGCGGACAGAGACTGAATGAGTCAATGAGAAAACGTCCTAAGAAAACCCTCCCTCTGCTGTGTCCCAGCTGCTCAGGCGTTTCAGATGTGCGCTCCCAGCTCCGAGCCTCTCAGCGACAGGGGCTGTGTGTGCCTCTCGCCCAGCGCAGAGCACCACCTCCACCTCGGGCAAGAGCACAGGCTCCGGGAGGCCCCTGCCCGTCCGAGGCCTTGGACGGGCTCACAAGCTCCTCACGGCGCCTTCTTCAGGAAGAGGCTGTGAGAAAACAAAATTCAACTCGCCAAACCGTAAAGATCTTTCTGGCTTGATTCAAGGGTTCGAGACTCGGGCGGCTCCCAGCCAGCAGAGAGACAGGAGCTCCGAGGAGCTGAGTGGACTTTCACAGGCAGAGGGAGCAGGAACGAGGCCATCACTACACAGATCAGGTTTCTTGGGGCACCCGGGAGTCTCAGCCAGTAAAGTGTCCAACCCTGTTTCCGCTCAGGTCACGATCTCAGGGTCATGGGGTCGAGCCCCACGTAGGGCTCTGTGCTCCAGCTGAGTCGGCTTGGGATTCTCTGCCTCTTTCCTCCCCACTCACCCTCGCTCTCTCTCCAAAATAATTGTTAAAAATAAAAATAAACAAAAATAGAAGTGGTCTGGTTATGGCGACGTTACTCCCTTCGGGGGAAGGCAGGGGTCTAACAGGACCCAACCAGCGCTGACCAGGCGGGTCCTGAGGGACCAGCTGGAGTCCGTTTCTGGGAGATCTGAAACTGTCATCGTCCTGGGTTGGGGACGCGAGGCTCAGCACACACGGCTCTCCCCAAGGCCCACTGCCTTCTTTGTAGCACGGCTTCGTGGGGACGGAGTGGGTGACACAGGCACCTTGGGGTGAGGCAGCCACCAGTCCCCTCATCAGCCACTGCCCTGGGCCCAGTGTCACAGAAGCTCAGCCCTGGCTCAGCCTGGCTCCAGCCAATGGTGGCTGTGGGAGGGCAAGAGGGGGGGTGAGGCCATGGGCTTTCTCCACCATCAGGTACGGTTTCTTCCTCAATGCCTGCCTCCAGCCCCCGCAGGGGCCCTGCCTGGGCTCCGGTGGGGTCACTGCTGACCTATTCCTCCCTCGGAGCGTGGCGGGGGCTTGGGGCTGCCCGGCCCAGCTGTTTGCAGCTCTCCCTGGGACTTTACTCTGTGCTAACTTCCCTCCGTGGAACCACCTGTTTTCCAGGCTGAAACCTGATTGACGAAGCGCTCGGTAACACGCGCTCCTGTTTTCCAGCCAAGCACTTACAGATTCACAGACTGGACGCCCCTTTGCAGTAATTATATGTTTACGTGGCTTCCCCCTCCCACTTGATTACACATTGAGCGGGAATAATGTAAAACGCAGCTGCTGGGGCTGGCTGGGCCTCCCAGTACCCATTCTTTGTTAGCAAGAGAATCTTCCTTTTATTCGAGACAAAGCACCTCGCTAGAAACACAACTCTCTGCTCCATCCGGCTCCTGGAGGCCGCCGTGTCATTTGTCACGGAACAAAATTCCCAACCAACGAGGAGTCGATTTTTGTTGCCATTGGGATACAAATCCGTGTTTTCTGACGCACAGTGGGTATGGGGGCAAGATGGCATGACTGGTTCGCTTTTCATCACCCTGAACCCAAACTGGGACCCAGGGCCCATCACTCTGACTTACCGCCTTCTTCACAGGAACCCTTCCACATGTATAAAGATCAGATCCCATTCAGTTGAACAGAACATAAATGCAAGACAACGGACTGACACAGAAATCTAGACATATGGACCCATTTCCTGTGACTGTTGACTTCTGGCCTCTGCCTGTCACCGTGGGTGACCTTAGGACAGGCATTCCCTCTGCCTCCTGCAGACCAGCCGTGACTAGTTAGCATGCAGGGGGGGACCCCGCCCCGCTAGGTTCTTGGTCCCACAGATGAGGAACCTCCGCAGGGAGGGAAGGGGCTGCCATCTGCCCAAACCCCACCCTCCCCCGACACGCACTCCCCTGTGGGAACGAAGCTCACGTAAGCGACAACACCCCATCACAGAACAGGAAGGCGCCTTCCAGAGAACACAAGCAGCTTCCAAATGTTTACAGCAAGCCCCCGTAAGAAGTACGGTTGTGTGCGCGTGGGTGCAGCTGAGATGAAAATATAGAAAGTAGTAACAACTTACAGCCAGATGCCCTTTTCCTTTTTAAAGGCATTAGAGAAAACGGCACTTGACAGTTTTGATCAGCCACAGTGACCCCCGAGCTCGGCAACGCAAACAGGCATCCTAGGGTTACCGTCTGCCTCCTCCTCCCCCTGTCACCTGTAACACAGCTTTGCTTCTCTTTAACATCACCAGCCACACACGCACCCCTAAACACTACAGGGGGATTCGCCTGTTTGCCTTTTATGCGTGGAGTCGTGCGTGTACTCAACACTGTCTGCACTTTTCTATCTTGCCTCCTTTGCTCAAAATTGTTTGCAGGGCCCATCAACGCTCTTGCCAACAGCGGCGGCCCGTCTCCCTGTATTATATCCCATCACGTGTCTCAACATCCTGCAATTTATTCATTCCTTCTACTCCTGACGGACACAGGCTCTTCCCAGTGTGTGGCCGCTCAACGAACGGCACCAGAAACATCTGTGTCCAGGTCTCCTGCCGTGGCTGTAGCAATAAACAAACTAAAGAAACAAATAAACAGAATAAAAATTGAATAAACCAGAGGTTTTACCAACTTACACCCTCGAGGGGCTGATGAACGTGCGCATTGCGGCCCGCCCTTACCCATTCTTACTCATGTTGGGGTTTACATTTCTGGGGTCCAAATGGTATCCCATTTGCATTTCCCTGACAGATTAAGCTCCTTTCCATGTGTTGATTGTCATTTACAGTGTCCTTTTTAAAAAAAGCCTCTGTTAATCTTTCACCACTATTATTATGATGATTATTATTTAGAGAAACACTGCACGCACCAGTGCGTGGGGGGCAGAGGGAAAGAGGGCATCTCAAGGAGATGCCCTACCGAGCGTGGAGCCCAGTGCAGGGCTCGATCTCACGACCCTGAAATCATGACCTGAGCTGAAACCAAGACTCGGACGCTTGACAGACTGAGCCACCCAGGTGCCCCTCACCCATTTTTAAATTAATTTTCTTACTGATTCCTACAGGCTCCTTACATATTCTGCACTTCTGTCAACTGTAAGTCTTCTCCCCTCTCAACAACAAAAAGTCCTAAACAAAATGTTGGCAAATCAAATCCACCAAAATGTATACGTAGAATAAAATATCATGACCAAGTTGTGATGATCTGAAAAACTCAGGGTTACTTTAACATTAGAAAATCAATGTGGGACGCCTGGGTGGCTCAGTGGGTTGGGCCTCTGCCTTTGGCATGGTCATGGTCTCGGGGTCCTGGGATGAGCCCCGCATTGGGCTCTCTGCTCAGCAGGGAGCTTGCTTCCACCTCTCTGCCTGCCTCTCTGCCTTCTTGTGATCTCTGTCTGTCAAATAAATAAGTAAATAAAATCTTAAAAAAAAAGAAAAAAAATCAATGTAATTCACTTATCAGATTAAAAGAGAAAAATCAAACAATCATCTCACTGCAAAAAGGGCATTTGATAAAATTCTACCATCTTTCATTAAAATACATACACACACACACACACACACACACACACCCTAACGAACTAGGAATACAAGGGAATGTTCTTCTGATGAAGGGTGGTCTCCAAGAACCACACTCAACAGTGGAGCTGGTAAAACCTTCACACTGAGATCAGGAACAAGTGAGCATGTGCACGACGCCCACGCCCACGTGTCCTCCATCAGAGCAGAGGCTACGGGGGCGGGGTGGGGGGGAGGAACAGAGAGAATGGAAGATGACTGGACAGGAAAGAGAGGGTGGGACTGGGAAGAAGCAAAGTGGGCATTAGTCACAGACCATATGACTGTCCAGGTCAGGAATCCAAACCAAGCTACAGATAAAGAACAAGAAATAATGAAGCGGGACAAGGCAGCCCAACACACACTCGGTGTTTAGAGACAGTCTTCTCTGCAACAAGCTATTGGCAAGTGGGGCTTAAAAGGGAGCACGAATTTGCGGAGTAAACACTGACAGAATTTTCAACAGATGCATGCCTAGTAGATTGCAGGACCAGACATCAAGCTGTCAGCCCTCCCCGGGCAATCCCAGCAGCAACATGTGGAGGCTTCTGGGAAAAACTGGGCAAGCTAATTCTATGATTCACTTGGAAATGCAGAGAACCAACGTAGGGACTTCTTCTTTGTGTCCTCATGCTGGTTATGAGCCTCTAAATGGACCCATAGGCAGCGATGGACTGCAGCCCACAGTTCCACCACCACTGAACCAGTTCAACACCTAACCTCCTACGTCCCCCAACACACACGTGCTTCAGCGCTTTTGTTTGAAAACACACTTGGGGCAGAATGGACATCCTCAGCTATCAGCGCTAAGACCTCCAGCAGCTTTCCGAGGGACAGAGTCCTGTCCTGTCCCCTCTTTACAGAGAAGAGAGGCTCAGAAAGAACAGAACTCAAAATTCCAGTGGAACTGAAATCAGGGTTAGGAGTGCAACCCAGGTCTTCAAAATCCCATGCCAGGCTGAAAAAGCCATCTGCACAGGGTCTGAAGCTTCCAGAATCCCTACAGGTCACAGGACCAAAGGACTTTGGCTGGGAGCATTGGGCCTTACTCAGCTCCCTGAACTCCAGGAAAAGCTCGAAGCAGAGCCAGCATCCCACCAGACCTGCAGGCGCTAGAGCATCAGGTGGGACTTACTGAGCAACTGAGAAAGCTACGGTTATGCCCCCTCGGTGGTAGCAAGGCAGCCTTGTAGAGCCAGATAGGACCATGGCTCCGTCATGTTCTACAGATAGAAATCCATGCTTGGCCAACTGTGTGCCAGGCGCTAGTCCAGGAACTGGGGATGCTCTCCTGAAGCGAACACTGGGGGGAACTATATGTAGGATGTAATGTGAGATGGTGGTTGGTGCTCCAAGGGCGGATCAGCCCCAAGAAGGGAGGACCAGCAGGAAATTCTTAGTGTGCACACCTACAGCCAGGCTGAAAAGGGGACAGAGTTGGGACCTGGAGGGGAAGCCTGGACCAGAAAAAGCCAGAAGAGTGACACAGCCAAAGAAATCACAAGAGCAAAGGCCCTGAGGTAGAAACCGCTCATGGCTCAATTTTTAAAACCCTATTACTGTTTATATGCATTACCTTATCTCAACCTTATTAGCGGAAAGAGCTGTATTTCACAGACAAGAGATGTGGGCTGGCGGAAAGAACATTTACTTCACTGCCAGTTGAGGCGCAGCTCGGAGAGTGCTCGGGGCCCCAAGAAGTGCTTCTGCTCTCCAGCCACTGGGCAGTCTGCCTTGAAGCTCTAGACTGGACTGGAAGGGGCCACTCTCCTTCAGAACACACACGTGAGAAAACGGAGGCCCAGGAGGAACACACTCGAGTAGCAGTCACTCCACATCCAGGTGGCTGGTCTTCCAGAACCTGGCCCCCTGTACCAATCTCCACTTTTTTCCCACAGAGTCCCCAGACCCTGAAGCCGGGTTACCGGGAGGGCCTTCACGGCTTGCTAAGCCCTCGGTTTCTGCTACGGAAACATTCCCAGATGGACGGGATAAGGGTCCCCATCCCCAGGACCCAGAAGTTACCAGGGACTCAGAAATCTGGAGCGACTGCCCTGGAGAGGGCAGGGCCTGGCCCCCAACCCCCCGTCGCCCCAGCCCCCAGGCTCAGAGCTCCCTGGCCCTCCAGACCCTAACCTCAGAGCTTCCCAGTCCCCCGACCCCAGACCCGAGCCCCCAGGCTCGGAGCTACCCAGCCCCCGGACCCCAGTCTCAAAGCTCCCTGGTCCGCCAGCTCCTAGCCTCAGAGCTCCCCGGCCTTCGAACCCCCAGCCTCAAAGCTCCCCTGCCAGCCCCCAGCCTCTAGCCTCGGAGCTCCCCGACCCCCTGACCCCCAGCCCCCAGGCTCGTAGCTACCCAGGCCCCTGGCCCCCATGCCCTTGGCCTCAGGGCTCCCCGCTCCCCCGCACCCTCTAGTCTCAGAGCTCCCCGGCCCCCCAGCCCCGGCGCTCCCCGAGCTCCCTGCCCCTCAGCCCTTGGGACCCCCAGCCCTCCGGCCCAAGAGCTCCCCAGCCCCAGAATCCCCCGATCCCCCAGGGCCCAGCCCCTGAACCCTAGTCCTCCGCCCGAACCCATGCCCCAGCAGCAGGTACCAGGAGACCTCGCCCCGGCGCAGGGAGGGGCCGCCCCAGAGAGCCGCGCACTCGGCCTGCGCAGCCCCCGCCCTCCTTCCGCCCAGCGCCCGGCAGGCCCGGTGCAGGTAGCGCGTAATCTGGCGCCGCGCTTTCGCCACTGCTCTGGACAACGGTCTGAGAAAACGAACACCACACACGCGCTGTCCTTTGATCACATCAGCTTCTACCGTGGCGACGTCTCCGAATGCAAAAGGCTAGAACCAAAATGCTTTTTGGCGCCTCGAACGGCTCCAAGGAGTAGCGAATCTGCGGAATCTGCTCGCCGGAAGTAGGGCTGCCCCTCGCCGGAAGTTGCGCTTCCTCCATTTTGTTGCCCGCTATGGCGGCGGTGTCGAGTTTGGGGCCGGGATGCGGCGCTTTTGACTGAGGGGGTAGGCCAGGCGGAGGCATTGGGGACATCCGCGCGGCGCAGAAGAGGACCAGCCTGGACGCCGGGGACGCTGTCATGTACGGCGCGAGCGGAGGCCGTGCCAAAACCGAGAGGAAAAGCGGCGCGAAGGAGGAGGCCGGACCCGGCGGTGCCGGCGGTGGGGGGAACCGAGTGGAGCTGCTGGTCTTCGGCTATGCCTGCAAGCTGTTCCGGGATGACGAGCGGGCGCTGGCCCAGGAGCAGGGACAGCACCTCATCCCCTGGATGGGGGACCACAAGATCCTCATCGACAGGTCGGTTCCTCCCCCCACCCCCCGGTCCTCCCCTTCCCTCGCCCGCTTGATTTCGTCTGATGTTGACTTGATGGCCAGGACTAAAGGGTTGTGTGGAGCCAGCGGGGATCTGGGGGACCCCCCTCCTCTGTCCTTACATCCCCCAGGTTTTGGAGGGAGGGGGACGGTGAAACCTGCCCTAAGACACTGGCTGGAGTTGCGTGCCGCGTGTGTCGCCGGAGGGATTGTCTCTGCTCCTGCAGCCCCTCGCGACCCCTCACCCCAGTCGCTGGTTCCGGTTGGCCACTCCGCGCGGTGGAAGCGGCCTGTGCGCGGACCTCTCCCGATCGGCGTTCTCGCGGGGGTAGTGCGCTGCCTTCCTACTCGCGGCGCTCCCACAGCTCCGTGTGGTGGCAGGGCAACCCCGAAATGCGCACGCGGAGGCCTCGCGGTTAGAAAACCTTTTGGATCCCGAGAGTTAGCCGTGAACCTCGTGTGCCGCCTGCGCCCTCCTTGTGGAGCGCCGGCATTTTGCCGGCATGACGTTTGACTCCGCCAGCCCCCTCGTCCCCACTGGGACGGTCTGGCGGAGCTGACTTGGTTCAGACCGAGGGTGGAGGTGCCAGTCAGTTGGAAGCCGGTTGACTGGGGGCAGACACTGGCTTTGCTGTTAGAGATAGTGTTCTTACGGCTGGTTTCACGGTCTCTTAAAACCGAAGGGTGGAACTGGGACGCAGATGTATTTCTTTTCAAATCAAACCTGCTTTAGGTAATCGCCCTGGAGGATGTTTAGCCACTTTGGGCAGAGGGGTCCCGGGACTGGGGATTTCTAAAGATGTTTGGTTTGAAAAGGATGGCATTACATGGTGTAGGTTGTTTGCTCCCCCTCCCCCATATTTCCAGTCCCACTTTCCTTCTCCTCCTTGGAGTTTTGGTTTGTTGGTTTGGTTTTTTGCCGGTTTTGGCAACTCTACGTCTGGGGCCCGGACTGAAAAGCTAACGATGACCAGCCATTTAACTGTGGAATAGTGTCTCCGAGTGAAGGAAGCCCGTCGTTTGATTAAAGCTGGATTCTGCAAAGCCCTGGGACATGACTGTAGGGATGACCTGTGAGCTGACCAGAATGGACACATTCATGACCAAATAGGCCTTTTTCCATCCCTGACATTGCCGTTTGGAGTTAGAGCTAGACAACAGTGACTCTGGAAGGGAGGGTTGCGGAGCAGGTCTGGACCTGATGCTCCATGCTCTGCTCAAACATGCTGTGCCTTTAAACCGTAGTTTCTGTGATCAGTGTTGCCTGAGTTGTCAGGCAGCTTGCTTTTCCAAAGTGTTACAAAGTGTTACTTGTGATATTTATTATTAAAGCAACGAAGTCTGAGCTCCTTACACAGTTTTCCCATATCATTCTGTACATGATTGGAGTGAGGTCTTCCGAAACTAATGGGGAGCAAACGCTACACATGTACATGTATAATATTTTCAAATAATGATTTACATTTGTAAGTTAAGGAGGTTTACAGCAAAGTAAAAACAATTTTGAAATTTAATAAAGTGCAACAAGTTGGCTACTCTGGAATTTTGGCCTTTTTTCTTGTAAATGTCTTTTTTTTTTTTTAATACTTTTTGGTCCGCATTACAAAAGTCAGCATTAAAAAATCAGGCAGACTTTTGTTTGTCTCTCTATGTTTGTTTTTGCAAGCCTAAATCTGAGTGTTTCTAATTCACTCGTTTATTATCTGATATTGCACATCAACAGCAGCGTCCCTGAATCTTTATGTTAAAAGCATAACAAAAAGTGCCCTTCTTATTCCTAATTTGGCTACAGTGCCTGTTGGTCCATGCACATAAACATGGATGCGTCTTAACGTATGTGATTCCCTGGGGGTGTAAAGTTTAGAAGAAGATATTTATACTGCACCTGCTAATAGTTTTGCTCTGTTTCCAGTGAACCTCCTTAAACTGCACGTATATGTCACTGTTCCTATGTATGTGTGTCTCTCTATCACGTAACCCAGCACTTATTTCCTCAGCCAAGTGGCTAGGGGGCGAGCCTAGCCAAGATTTTACCTCCAATGGACGCAAGTTTCTTTGGTGAAGATCTCTCCTGAGAGTTCGGGACTAGCAGAAAGAAGCGAGGAAATTTCGACCGTTGGGTTCTTACGGATAGGTATTTATGTATTCGGTTTGTGTGAATGTAAGCTATATTTGACTTCTCAGAAAAAAAAATTTTTAGTTTTTATTTTTTTGCAAATGGCATTGAATGGTTGACCAAACCATAAACGGTAAGCGCTGCCAGTGAAGTGGGCACCATTTATGCTGTTAAAGGATTGTTTACCTTTAATTATAAGCCTTATCATATTATACAAAGGAATTTAGACTTTGTTAAGATAACTTGAGTTTTAAAAGTAGGTGAGATGTGACTAGCCAAATTAAATATAAATCGGAGAAGATTTTTTTTATGTTTGTTTTAATATTTTTATTTCTTTGTTTTAATTGGTAAGTATATATGTGAAACATCCCACACGAACCAACCTAGACGTTAACTTCTTCCCAGTGACCAGCGTGTTCATATTACAGATATGATGGGCGCGGTCACCTGCATGACCTTTCTGAGTACGATGCTGAGTATGCCACGTGGAACCGCGATTACCAGCTCTCTGAAGAGGAGGCACGAATAGATACCCTGTGTGATGAGGAGAGGTATTTAGCCTTGCATACGGACTTGCTTGAGGAGGAGGCAAGGCAAGGTACTGCTCAAGAAAAACTTACTTAAGCAACAAACTTTTAAAAATTTTTTAAGTATTTAAAGTTTACTCCCATTCATTTTTTTATACTCACTCTTTCTGATATTATCTTGACAGTACCCAGTGGATTGGAAAAACAGGAGTCTTTGCGTTCTGAGAGGACCTCAGGATAGTTTATATATAGAGAGCCACAAAGAATTTTCCCAGCTTTTGAGGGCAGACTGGGATTTGAAAAAACAAAAACCAAACTCTTTAACTGTTCTTCTTTAACAGTATCGTATAAACTAAAATTGATGTTCTTGTCTTTGCCTTAACAATCTTTAATACAGTTCTTAATCCCCAAATTTCTCAGCAGGAAGAAATTTTCCACAAAAGATGTGTATTCTGCTATCTGTGGTAAACGTGTACTGGCAAAAGTACATATTAATAGACGTGAGGTGTGAATTTGTAAAAACATTTTTGCCTCCAAAAGAGGCTGGAAAAAGTGTGTTGTATGCTTTACTGATAGCCACAACTTTAGAAATATGTAAAATTTTTCTAAGTAGGTTTCCATTTTTGTTAATAAAATTCTCATTTTTATTCAAGAGGAAGAATACAAGCGATTGAGTGAAGCCCTGGCAGAGGACGGGAGCTATAATGCGGTGGGCTTCACGTACGGTAGTGACTACTATGACCCGTCAGAGCCCACAGAAGAGGAGGAACCTTCTAAACAGAGAGGTGAGGGGAGAACACTGCGCCGGGTGATGTAGTGTTGGTGGCTACGGCATACACAGTGGGAAAGTCTTCAAGGTACGGGTGCGGCCGCTGAGTACTTGTCACCTCACGGCGACACAGGCACCATTAGCAGACTCTTTCTCGGGGTAGAACAGAGCTAGAAGCCAGAAAACTAAGTGTTCTTGGAGGTGGAAACTGAATGCAGGCTCGTGTTTGCATTAGACCTCGTTGCCTTTCGCAGATTTCTCTTGGACTCCGGTAACTGGAAATTACTTACTCTGGAGTCTTTGTTCCTTAACTCATGAGACCCAGTGATTTGCCCTCGGGGTGTTGAGAGAGTAGGCGTTAACTACCCTCAAGTGAACCCCGTTCCCTGTGCCCTCCACACCTGAAGTGATGGCCAGGCTCAGCAGAAGGCTGGCTGTGGAGTCGCTTGCTGCTCAGCGGGGAAGAGCTGGAGATCACCCCCTCCCCAAGTTGGACTCAGTAGGACCCGTAGCACGCGTGCCCGTGTGGTGGTGCACAGTCATAGTGATGTGAAATGGGAGACTTTAAAATCCTACTCTGTTGCTTTAACTCTAGGAACTTTGGATATAAAAAAAGAGTGCCCCAAAGTAGCTAGACTGTGAGCACAGGAACAGATACCCTGCCGCTTTGGTAGGCTCTGAGAGCACCGTTGTCACAGCCTTGTGTGATGACCAGACGCTAACATCGGTAATGACAGTGTGAGCTGGAAACTGCAAGGCTGGGTCACTGTGTGCAGGACACTCTGTTTAAGGGGAAGGAGAACTGTGTGGGGCACCGGCTGGCTCCATCCATAGAGCACGTGACTCTTGATGTCAGGGCTGAGAGTTCCAGCTCCAGGTTGGGTGTGGAGCTTAAACAGATAAAAACGTTAAAGGGAAGGAGAACTTTAACTTTTCAAATGTTTAACTTTATTTGAATGTTTAAAATAATGAACTAGAATCACATCAACCAGGGCTTTCATTTTAGGGCTAACACTCGGTTATTTGGGAGTTAACTGGTTTCTCCTTCAGTTGCAAACCTCCTCACAAGTCTAAAGTGGTTATGCCGCTCCGTGATGCACCGTGGTCTGCCCGGCCTGGTGCGGCCGCCTGGGGGCTCCTGCAGCCTTCAGGGGCGGGCGTCACCTGGACGGGATGGAGGGCGGGTTGAGGGCGGTTTTGCACGGGTGCTTCCTTGTTGCCCTTCCCCTCGTCCTGCTCTCTGCATCATGGGCAGCGGTCACGGCTGTGCGGCTGTGTCTTAGGAGCTTGTGATAAGACTTTCCAGCTGTCATTGGGACTGTGATCACTTAAATCCTTGTTAAGGCATTTCACGCCTTCAGAAGTGAGGACGCAGTGGGAATGTTCTTACAGGTCTGGAAGTAAGCGCTCGCTCCTTTGTCCACACTTACCTCTGTTAGAGTTCTGGATAGTAGATTCCGTTGTTTCGTTCCCGAATTGTGTGCATTACGTCTGCTTTAAACACATAGCGTTTTTGATCAGAAGGAAAGAATACGTACTATGGAACTTTGTACTTGAAGAATGGAAATTTATAAAAGCCAAATGTCATTTGCAAGGTCAAGTGACGGTCTTTGGAAAAATCCGTAATACTAATTTCTTAACGTTCTCGATTAGGGCTGTGCACACTGCCACCATCGCCCCAGCCGGCAGGTTTTGTCAGAGGAGTGTCATGGGGTCACAGCCACACTGGTTTGTGCACGCAGCGTCTGCACAGCCTCTGTCTTTCAACCACAGAGTCGCGTAGTTGGCCTACAGGGCACGTGTGGCCGGAAGTGAGCTTATATACCGTCTGGCATCGTCCAGAAAGTTGCCAATCCCTGTTACACATGTCGGACATTGTCTCGGTATAATTAAACTTCTTTATAATTACTGAAATTTAAGAATTTCAGTGTGATTTAGTTTGCCTTCGAAGTTTTAGTATGCTTTCTCTTCAACTTCAACATAAAGTTCTCTAGTATTTTATAATTTATTTTTCTTTCTGTAGTCATCCTCAGGACTTTGCCTTATATGCTGATTAAATTTTTTTGAAGATAGATTTATTTGAGAGAGAGCACTATAGAGCATGTGCCTGAGCGGGGCGGGGCGGGGCGGGGGGCACCGGGAAAAGGAGAATCTGGAGCAGGCTCTGCCAAGTGCGGAGCCCAGCGGGGGGCTGGATCCCAGGAGCCGAGATCTGGCCCGAGTCAAAATGAAGAGCCAGTGCTCAGCGGACAGAGCCACCCAGGTGCCCTGCTGATCAGTTTTTCCAGGGAAAGTCAGACCCATGTGAAACTTACATCTCGGCTTTTAGTGCTTCACTTATGCTAATGTAGGAAAACGCCGCACATAAGTGCACACAATAGAATTCAGGTTGGTGCCCAGTACCACTGACAAGGAAGTTCTACTTCAGTGCTGCATTATTTAAAAAAAAAAAAAAAAAAGTTGTTTTTGTTTTGGGGTTTTTCAGTGCCATCAGCAGGTCTAAATATTCCTTGATTTTCAAAGTTACTCTGTTGTCCTGGCGTTTTGGGGACGCTTGACGCTTCATGCTGCGAGCTGGCGGCGGCTTTGTGTCTGTGCATCATCCTCTCTTCCTCCTGCATGGCAGATTCTCCTTTTCCTGTTTCTTTCCTATCATCATTAAAGATCTTTTGTGTGCAAAAGGGGGATTTGAATTTATTTGAACCTGAGTGTTGCAACGGCTGTGTTTTGTTCTGTGCTACTAAAGCCATTTTTCTATAAATTAAGGGGTGTGTCAGGACAGAGGAGCCCCGAGTAACCGCCGTGGGACCCACACAGCTCTTGATTCGGGCTCCGCTACTCTGGGAGCAGCAGCCCCAGGCTCAAGGAGACTGTGAGATTTGAAGTTGCTCCTTGACGTGTTGCAAACCAGGGTGCCTGGCGTCCCGCAGCACACCGGGCCATTTGGGCCTACTTCCGGGCTGCGGGGCTGCTGATCGCAGGGAGCGATCAGGTCTGAGTGTCTGTGGTTCTTAGGAGAGAAGAAGGCTGCCTAAGCAGAAACAGACGGGACGGACGGTGTTCATCCGCCCGCATCTCATCAGACTGGAATTCCCAGGTTTTTAGGTATGATGAAACCTGCTTACAAGCACTCCTTGGCTTCGTAGAAGAATTAGATTTGATAGGAAACCTTCATCTCATCAAGAAACCACATGTGGTGGAAACGTTGATTTTGATGAAGATTTCATGTTTACTTAATGTTTTTTTTTTTTTTGGCAGGGAAACCTAAGTGTGCCTTGAAATCCTTTATAATGTTAGCTTTGATAAGTTTTCTCTTAGGTTTTTGTACATTTCACTCTGTCCTTTCAGTAGGTGATCCCCTGAGAGATTGCGAGATATGCAGGTCCCCTCTGATTCAGGAGGCTCTGACGAGCAGTGTCCTGTGTGACCCACAGTGGACGGAGCTGTTTGTAGATGGAAATGGGAAAGAGGCGTCTGGTTTTTGATGGTAGGGAGATGGTTTGCGTGTGTCAAGAAGTCTTGGCAGTTACACTTAAGGGCTTTACAGCTCGATGGTGAAATCAGCCTGCCATCTGGAGGTTGGGTACCCGTGCTGTGCTGTCTCCCTGGGGATCCTGCAGAAACAACTCAGAGGAGGTCTTAGTGCCAGTTAAACACACAGATCACAGAGCTGGGAGCGGGGAGAACAGACCGCAGGCTGAGTGCCCGCTAAGCAGGGCGCGTTGTGGGGAGATGCCTGGAGCTGGGTCTCCGGGAGAGCTCAGAGCCTCAGCGGCCTTATCCGGAGCGGGTTGGTAACACCCGACGGGCACATGGCGGGGCGGAAGAGGGGACGGGCGAGTGTCTCTAGAGGTGATGATGCGAAGGTGAAGAACCAGAGAGTGCCACTCGCTCTGGTCACTCTGTTGTTGCTTACTGTTGGTGGCTGCCTTCCTTCCTGGTCATTGTTCTGAAGTTTTATATTTTCTTTTTATACAGAAAAAAATGAGGCCGAAAACATAGAGGAAAACGAGGAGCCTTTCATTGCCCCCGTGGGGCTGAACGTGCCGCCTGACGTGGAGCTGGTACGTGTGCCTCCTGTCCCGGTGCTGCCATCGTTCCCGCTGTGGGTTAGGAGCGCCAGGCGCATGGAGCCCGGCCGCAGCCCTGAAGGGCTCTGTAAGGTCGTGGTGCTGTCAGATGATCCGTGAGTCACGGACACCAGACCACTCCCTGCCTGTCCTCCTCCAAAGAGAAAGGGAGGAATTCTAGCCCAGAGCATCAGGGACTCAAGGAACTGGCCCTTGGGGGCCGTAGGGCTAAGCCTGCCCATTTACCAGGATGGAGAAATCGAGTCAGGATGAGCAGCGAGGAAGCTGTCAGCCATATTCAGGCTCAAGAACAGTCTCGATCACGGCAGCATGGCTTGTGGGGAAGTGGCTTCGTCCTGGCTTTTGCCAGGGTGGCTTTGGTGGGGTCTTAAGGGAAATGCCTTTACCTTACCTTGCTGCTCTCATGCCCAGGGTTCCCGTCGCTGGGGACGAAGACCCGGTGGCATCTCCAGGCCACCTGGCACTCCGGAGGAACCCTGGGCAGGACTCGTCTTGGCCTGAGTGCTCTGCAGCTTGAGTCTGGCCGAGTGGCGCGGTTCACACTCCTCTCACGCCGCTCTTCCAGCTGCGTCCTGAGGGGTTCAGGCTGGGTTCTGGTGGGGGTCCCTGGGGGGTCTTCTACACTCCCGGCCCTGCACTGGCTGCTTTGTATCTTCTGTGTCGTGTAATGCTAACGGCCCCATACACTAGCTGCTGTGCCTGGCCCCCTTCCACAGGAGAGGACCATGGCCGTGAGGGTGGAAGGCCGGGAGTGTTGCCTGGGCGCATTCCGCAGAGGCCAGGGCGGGGGGATGATGTAGGTGTTCAGAGTGGTTTTTCCTGTGACATTTTTGTGACTGAATTTCTAGTGGCATGGACGCAGGCCTGCCCTGGTTCTGAGCCTGTGGGTGCACGGGGAGCCGAACTCTTGGTGGAAGGTTCTAGCCCCTGTTTTCATGTGTCGATGGCAAGTAGCAGAGCCTCCACCCCGTCCCTTCCTGCATTTACACACTCACACCCTCTCCCTCCTTCGCTCTTTCATTTCGTGCAAGTAGGAATGAAAATGTCTGTGGATTTTTTTTTTTTAAAGATTTTTTCTTTCTGTCTTTCTGCCTCCTTGTAATCTCTCTGTGTCAAATAAATAAAATCTTTAAAAAAAAAAAAGGATTTTATTTATTTATTTGACAGATCACAAGTAGGCAGAGAGGCAGGCAGAGAGAGAGGAGGAAGCAGGCTCCCTACAGAGCAGAGAGCCCGATGTGGGGCTCGATCCCAGGACCCTGGGATCATGACCTGAGCCAAAGGCAGAGGCTTTAACCCACTGAGCCACCCAGGCGCCCCATGTCTGTGGATTTTGCTGGGTGGAATTATCGTATTTATTTCCTCATTTCCAGCGTTCAGTTAAAGCTGAACGTGCCAGTTGAACTTCGGTTATCCTGAGACTTGTGGTACTGGGCTTCCTGTGTGTGGTTCTGGGTTATATTCCTTCTTGTTCTGGAATGTGCTATTTATTTTACATGAGAGACCCATTAAAAACAAGTTGCTCCCTTACCTATATTTAATGCTGAAAGCTTTTATTTAAGTTTGACTATATGGAATTTTATCTATTTTTATGTGAAAGTTTATTTTTAAACTTTTATGCAGATATAAACATGGAAGTATAATAGATTTTATTGTGTTGTTTACTTTCCATTAAAGTATTTAATGGCTCTGCATTCTCAGCCAGAGTAAGCGTCACTAAGCTGTTTAATGGTCTCCTGGAGCTAAAAATAGTCGCTACCCTTTGGAGACCAGAATAGTAATTTGCTTTCTTGATGTTAAAGAGTTTCTTGTGATAGTATCGCAGAGCGGCCTCTCAAGTGGGACATTGTTTGATTCTGTGGAAACCATGTCTGAGCACTGTCGGGGCACTGCTGGACAGGGTCATTCCCTTCGTGCTGGCGTCAGGGCTTAGGGACAGCGGTTGGTGGTCTGTGACTCACGCTGTGATGTTCGGGGGGGCGGCGTGGAACACAGGGTGCTTGCAGTGGGAGCTTCTGGCCTGTAGGAGGTGGGGAGCGGTGCTGCTTCTGTGCGTGGGGGCCCCCCCTCGCTCAGTAAAGAAAGCAGGCACTTGAGTGTTCTTGATGTTGAAACTGGGCTTTTGGAGGAGAGCCTAATGACGGGATCTGTGGGGTAGTGTGAAGAGTGAGTAGTTAGGGGGACGCCAGGGTGGCTCAGTTGGTTGGACGACTGCCTTCGGCTCAGGTCATGATCCCGGAGACCCGGGATCGAGTTCCACATCGGGCTCCCAGCTCCACGGGGAGTCTGCTTCTCCCTCTGACCTTCTCCTCGCTCATGCTCTCTCACTGCCTCTCTCTCAAATAAATAAATAAAATCTTTAAAAAAAAAAAAAAAAGAGTGAGTAGTTAGAAATCGTGGCACTCGGGAGATGGATGTCGGTGGGTGTTCGAGACAGGCGGTGGCTGATGTTGTCCTCCACAAAACCCCAGCAGCCCTCCCAGCTCCACATCCCACCAGGCCCCTAAAGCGACCTCACAGCTTTATTTTAGCTTTTCCTAGTGAGTCTGTGTGTGTTTTCTTGTGTTTCTCCCTTGGTATATAGCCTGGCATCGTTTGTCCCAGGGTTGTTTTCAGCCCTCTGTCCCCTTCTCAGGGACCTGGATGCCCATCCTGGTCACCTCCTGAGCTCTCCGTGTGCCTGGTCCTGATTCAGGGTGTACTCTGCTCCCACCTGCTCATGTTGAGTTGTGTGCCCCCACACCTGGCGCACACCTAGAGCTCCACTGGGAGTGGGGAGGGAGGGTTGTTCTGGTCAGCCACGGGGGCTGGAAGTGCTGCTGCCCCACAGATCCGGTTAGAAGTTCTTTCTGGGGGAAACAAGCTCATCTGAACACACTTTATGAACCAGAGGAAGAACAGGGCAGGATTCAATGTGTAATTGCAATCATGCTCAACGTTTCCCCCTCTGGGGTTAAGGCCGTGCGGTGACAGTTGCCGACCGCATGCTCTGTGCTTTGCTCCTGTCCTCAGTCCTCGAGGCATGGGCACCTGGGGAGTAGATGCGTTTGGCTACCACGCACTTGGAGACACTTTGAGGTCTAAAGGGCTCAAGCTCTGGCTGATGGGTGTTGAGATTAGAGTGTTGTTGTCATCATAATTCAGGGGTTCTGTCACCCGAGGATAGGGGCAGGAAGCATCCTGTGGAGTTCTTGCCTTTTCTTTGGGATCCGTAAGGACTGATCACGTATGATGGTGAGCACTGTGTGCTCCGTGCATGCATGTTCTCTGAGCACCTTGTCTTCTAACACCTATTTCCTCGCAGAATGTAGATGTGTTTGTGGAGTCACACACGTCACTAGGTCCTATCGTAGCCCCAGGATTTTGAATTTAGTTCTGGAAGTCCCTTTCCACCCCTAAGATTTTAAAAATATTTTCCTGTTTCCTGCTGTTGAATTTATAGTGTTTTGTTTTTTTTTTTAACAATTGAATTGTGACTTGATGTAATATTTATTTTGGGCTGTGAATGAAGTGGGCATTTGATTCTTCCTTCCCTGATCACAGCAGAGGAGAGGGGCAGCCCAGCCGCTCCAGGGGCCCGTCACTGTTCACCCTGCCTTCCATTCCTGTGCCACCCCATCCTGGTCCCTCTGCTTTTCCAGAGCTATTAGGAGACCTGACACTGGCGTGGGCTTTCCCACCTTTTTCCATTTCCCACCGCCTACCCCACAGGTTTTAGAGCTGTGTCTGTAATCTGGGAGGAGTGAGGAGGCATGAGCCTAGCTTCTTGGGCTCGGGCACCTTCTTAAACCAAAGGCCTCCCTGTATAAGACAAGCATTTCCCCCTTTATCATTAGTTTTTGTAACATATCATATACGCGTGTATGTCCTTGAAATCCCACTCTGTGGTAGGGATACTCGTGGTATAAATAGGAAAAGACCTGCGTAAGGATAGTATGATGAGGAGAGCAAAGACTTTTCCCACCAGGTGCGGGCATGTTACCCGCTTGCTCTGGGAGCAGGCCCAGAAGTGCGCTCAGCACAGCTCTCTGTAGTCACCAGCGCTGTGGCCACGTCTTTTCATCACGCTGTTGTGTCATGAATAGGCCTCCTTTTAGGGATTTTAAACCAGCAGTTTAGTGTGGTTGGTGAAGAGCGCCTCTCCATAGAGCCCATTGTGGTTTCCTTTCAAGGTCACTGTTCTGAATTCGCTGTTAATGATCAACGTGTGCGTGGAACACAGATCCGAAGATTAATCCTGCTGTAGGCACGAGCTATTGAAAGTCCGCCTCAGGATCCGTACTCCAGGCACAGTGGGCCTGTGACGTGGAATCTAGTTTATTTTGGGAACAGTAAATAACTTTAATTGTAGGTACTTATCCTATTTAAGTGTGAAGGACTGTATCACTTCAGGCATTAAATTTGAGAATTAAGGCATTTAAATTTTATGAAGGATATGGTTCTGGAATTACGGAAAGCATCTTGAATACTTAACTGCCCATTTTTAATGAATAATTTCCCACTTTATTTGCATGTAATTTCTAAGTGTTAATCTCTTCGTTACTATTAAAAGTATTTTTGGAGTATGGCTTTCAGCGTCTGACGAACTCCGTTGGTGGGTGGGAAGTGCCAAGCATGTCGTGTGGTGGAAGGAACTTCGCAGCTTGGTCAGGAAACCGGTTGGCAGGGTCTGATTCCTGGTAGTAACCTCACTTGGAGGCAGCAAGGTGGTGCCCTCTGTTCCCGAGGGTGAGACAGACCCTCCCTGTTGTGGCCAGACCGTGCCCACCTGGTGTGGGGGTGAGTTAGGTGCAGGAGCAGGTGAGAGCATGGGGCTTCCTCAGATGCCCAAAAAGGCTGTTTCCCAAGCTAGGAAATCTAGTCCCAGCTCAGAAGGCAAGAGGAGTGCTGTGTAGACCCTTGAGAAACTGGGTGAATGGGTACACTCTCCCTAGAAACATGCACATAATTTGCATACAGCTTCTGAGGGTTCACAGCCTCCAACCCCATCGCGGAACCTGTTGAATGTGGAGGTACAGTGAGTTGGTATAAAAAAGGTTGCCTCAAGGGGCGCCTGGGTGGCTCAGTGGGTTAAACCTCTGCCTTTGGCTCAGGTCATGATCTCAGGGTCCTGGGATTGAGTCCCGCATGGGGCTCTCTGCTCAGCAGGGAGCCTGCTTCCCCCTCTCTCTCTGCCTGCCTCTCTGCCTACTTGTCATCTCTCTGTCAAATAAATAAATAAAATCTTTAAAAAAAAAAAAAAAAAAAAGGTTGCCTCGAGTCAGTTCTGCTCAAAGCTGGAGTAGCCTGCCTTGGTCTGTGAGTTTTCTCCCCGTGAGATACAGCAGAATCCAGAAACAGACCAAAGGGTCATGGAACCAACCAGGGGCTGTTCAAATGGGGCTCTTCTGACCAAAATGTCTCTCTCTCTTTTTTTTTTAATTTAAAGATTTTATTTATCTGAGAGAGAAAATGCAAGTTGGGGAAGGAACAGAGAGGGAGGGACAAGCAAACTCCCTGCTGAGTGCAGAGCCTTACATGGGGCTCGATCCCAGGACCCTGAGATTGTAACCTGAGCCGAAGTCAAGAGTCGGCTGCTTAACTGAGCCATCCGGGTGCCCCTTGAAATGTCTCTTACTTCATGTATTTGACAGTAAAACGAGGTTTTTCTTCTGTTTTAAGTCATGTGGCCAGTGAAAAAGAGGAAAAATTGATCATGTGAATATGTATGTTTTTCCATAGCCACCAACAGCCAAGATGCACGCTATCATTGAGCGCACAGCGAATTTCGTGTGTAAACAGGGAGCACAGTTTGAAATAATGTTGAAAGCCAAACAGGCCCGAAACTCTCAATTCGACTTTCTACGCTTTGATCACTACCTCAACCCCTACTACAAATTCATTCAGAAAGCCATGAAAGAAGGACGCTATACGGTGCTGGCAGAAAACAGAAGCGAAGAGAAAAAGAGTATGTGAGACTGTGTGTCCTGTGTGGACGTGGGGCCTGTGCTGGGGATAAGCCTGTGCTGCAGGACTTCCAGAATGTTCGTGTGGCCCCACCACTGTGGCGTTCATCAAGCCTGCTGCTGGGCTTTAGGATGGGGTGAAACTCTCCTTGAGGAAATCTTGACAACACACTAGATTCTTAATTATTTCCAGAGACAGTGAAATATAATTAAATATTGGCGCTATCAGAACACAGTCATCTAGGTTGGAAATTTTTCCTCTCATTTTGGCTGTTTCACGTTTCCCAGAGAAAAGAGTAAATCTGTCTCCTGGGATGATTCCCGCCATACACGCACACGCGGCTTTAGGGCCTGAGGTTAAGTTATGTGTGTACAACAATGGAAGTTCTACTCTTCCTTTTTTATTCATGTCTACCTTAAGCTGTTGTTTTTATTAAATATCTAAATTGGGAATTCTTACCACAAAGGCCAAGTAACTTTTGCATAACGTTCAGGGATAGCAATCTATCTGTACGTGTCTGCCATGGGAACGTGATTTTCAGATTCATTTGTACAAACCTTGGTTACAGATCTCATTTTCTCACATCTGTTAGTTTTCTAAAGTATCTGTTGCCTTGTTCTACCTTTCATCCATCAGCACGTTTTGCCATTTTTCTAAAAAGTTAAAATACAATGGCCCCAGACTAGGGGACGCTGGACGGCTATGCTGGGTGGGCCCACAGCGCATGCCTGTCTTCGTCCCCCGCTTTCCACAGAGTGCATTGGGCGGTAGTGCTGTGGGGACTGCTCCCCAGGGGTGCTTTCTGGGTGGAGAACTGCCACACGGTTGCCTACAGCCCCGCCTCTGTCTGCTTCTGAGTGTTCCCGTCACGTATCTATGCCCTGTCTCTCCCCACACACCAGAATCTTGAAACACGCTTTTGCTTTCCAGAGTCGGGGGTCAGCTCTGATGATGACGATGATGAAGGAGATGGGAGTTACCTGCACCCGTCTCTCTTCGCCTCCAAGAAGTGTAACCGCCTGGAGGAGCTGATGAAGGTTTTGATCTTCTGTGTTTTTTATGCCATAACAGAACTGGTGTTAGTCTAGTGTTGGGAAATCATGAAGCGGCCATTTTTTTTTGCATCTTACTTTATCATCATCAAAGTCTGTTTTGCATTTTTGTTGTTTGCTTGGTGGTTCACACTTTTATAGGTGACAGTGTAGTCCTGGCCATGCTGCCTTCCTTTCCCGAGTGGTTACTAGAAGGTGGAAGCCATGTGTTCCCTCGTTTCCCCTGGGACTCATGAGCAGCCGCATAGAGCATGGCCACGGTCATTTGGGCTCTCTGCGTGTCCTGAAGCGTGTCCACCATGCTCCAAAACACTGTGTTCTGTGGTTGAGTTGAGCCTTCTTGGCCACAAAAGGGTTCTCCCTGACTCCGGGTACGGGAATGATGTGACCACTCTTTGTCTGCAGCCTTTGAAGGTGGTGGATCCGGATCACCCCCTTGCCGCGCTGGTCCGTAAAGCCCAGGCCGACAGCCCCGCTCCCACCCCCCCCTCGGCAGACGGCAGTGCGCAGCCCTCCCAGGCAGAGTACCCCGCTGACTGTGAGTACCTCGCTGTGCGCCTCCTGGCCCGCGGCCTGCTGCACAGCCAATCCAGCTGGGCCGCACAACAGCCTTGCATGCAGCGCGGGGCTGGAGGTGGTGGGAGGACTCGGTCCCTTGGGTCTTTGTGGGTAGCTGTCCTCCGTATGTGGCATCATCCTATCGTGCACCCCTTAATGGTGACAGATGGCTGCTCTGTGTCCAGTGTCAGCCGTGCTTTCCAGGAAGGGTGAAGAAGAAGGGCAAGGGCAGAAAGCAGGTGTTTGGGGACTTTGCTCTTTTTTGAAGGGTGCCCCGCCCCTCCCACCCAAGAAGCCATGCCTGGTGCCTCCCTTTGACCCTCACAGACAGGACAGTGTTGTGTGGTCTCCCAGCCTGCAGTGGGGGCTGGAGTCCGACATGCCACGGCCCTAACTAAAGTCGAAGCTCTGTTACGAAGCCCAAGGAGCGTGGACACTGGCAGGCTGTAGCGCTGTCCACATGGTTGCTTTCCTGCAAAAGACACAGCTCGAGCTAGTGTGTGATGTGTGCCTCAGCGTTCTGGCTCATACGTTCCCTCTTGTCCAGCCTGCTTGCTGGCCTTTGGTCTTCTTAATTACCGGAAGATTATTAATGGAAGGCAAATCTTGAGGTTCTGTTCAAGTAATCATTTGAAAGTATTGGAGTTCGGTCTCTTTATCCGATCTTTTTAAAGTTACTCAGAAGTTAACGATGAATGAGGACAGAGGCTTTAGGATGGCTGCGGGGGCTCGTGGTCCTGCACCGGCAGATCCGATCGGATGATCTATCCGTAAAGCTCGTCACCATCAGAGGGCGAGAGGTCATCCGGAGAGTAATTCTCTTTTAAGACATAGGCTGCTCGTTATTTGAATGTCTGTCTGAAAGAGTAGCCAGGCCCCCCTGCGCCCCTGTGTTGGCGCGGCCTGCGGCCGTCTGTGACTGATGGGCCGAAGTGACTTCTGCAGGCATTGCAAGTCAGTGACTTGAGGGAACTCAATGCTCGTCTCCTGAAAGAGCCTCGTGAAGGACTGGGGGTTTGCAGTGCTCACGGCGGGGAGTGCTGTGTGGACGGCAAGGCCCCACAGGCGAATAGGAGCCAGGAGTGACCATAGAAGCTGGCTGAGTGGAACATCCCTCGGCTTCCTCATTCTCCTGTTTCACACCCATCGTTGAACTTCTGCAAATTAAACACCGTGTCCGTGTGCATCCACTAGATCCATGGAGCTGTTGAACTGTCTGGCACGGAAGAGAGGAAATTCGGGGCAGGGTGACCATTACCAGATCGCCGCTCTGTCATGGAGCACGTGCTGTTCGGCACCCAGGGTGGTGGCGCGTGGCATGTCTGCTGCCCCCATGGCACTGGGTGGGGGGACCGCACCACACAGCTGGCCCAGTGGCTGCTCTGTGACAGGCTCCCTGTGGGCTCGCAGCGCCCCACTGATGCCAGTTCCTCCTGGACAAACCTGGTGGTGCGGCTCCCTGCTGGGACCCCAGCCCCCCTCCCCAGGGAGTGCTCTGGCAGGGGCGCCAGTCAGCGCCCGCCTCCTCACGCAGGGCGAACCTGACAGGCGGCTGCGGGCGGGGTGCCGGCTGTCTAACCCAAGAGCTGAAAGAACAGCGCTCACAGGACCCGTGGCAGCTCACACGTGGATCGCGGCTGTGCCAGAGTCCAGGACCGGCTGCCAGAGTTTGCAGAGAGGCAAGAAATCTAAAACGTTCCGGTGAACTTTCTCAATTTGCAGGTGTCGGCAATGAGATCATATTTTGTAAAAACGCAAGGCCGGCCAAGAAAACACGTGGCCCAGTGGGTGCTGCGTGTAGACATCCCCCTACAGGCAGCCTCCGCTGTGGGAGGGGCCGTAGGCACGAGGGCAACAGGCTGTCCCGGAGGTGCTCTAGAGCCTGTGCTCAGCAGAGGTTAGGCTGCCTAGAGGCTAGGGAGGCGGGCTGCGAGGCGTCCGCACTTAAGGCAGATACCTTGTTACCGAAGCGAGAGCCGTCCCGTGAGCGTGGGGCGGCCAGAAACTGGACAGCAGAGGGTGTAGAACTGCACGCCTGAGCGCGGGCCCTCTGAAGCTGGGCTATGCAGAGGGAGGGGGGCTGTGCCTAGTGGGGACTGCGAGAGCATCAGCCCCAGGGTCGCCGCAGTGGCCACGGTCCAGGGTCCAGGGCTCATGTGGTGAGGCAGGACGCCTGGACGGCTGGACACACTGATCCAGTTTCCAGGAAGAGCCTCGGCACAAGTACGCATGAGCACCTGTATTCAGGTTTTCAAAGATGTTTGTTTTCGTCTGTAGACTCTATGGTTATCTTAAAACAACAACAAGAATATGAAAGGTTTGAGAAGGAGGCACGGTGAAGGGAAATGAGTCCTGTCAGGTAGTCCGTGAGATGTTACAGGGAAGACCTCTTGGGGCTCGACGAGGTGGCGGTTCAAACCAGCTCTGTGCTAAGAACCGGTCTAGAAGCGGTGCCTGCATAGCTGAACCATCTTGCGACGAGGACACGAGCTGGGCTGTTCGCCAGTCGCCTGGCCGAGCTGCCCCCCTCCGCGCTGGACACCGTGTGGTGAGGGGTGCCGGCGCCCAGAGCAGAGTTTGGGTGGCATCTGTCATGTGACGGCTGTCACGCCCCGTTATCTTCCCTGCTTCTGCACAGTCTTGTAAGCAGTTGTCTTTCCATCCATTTGCATAAGTTTTAATTAAATATGTCATCACGGTAGGTTCTGTGGAGGAAATCACTTCACTGGAGAGCTCTGTTGGGCAAACAGGCCCGGCCTGCCGGAGAGCAGCCTCCCGGCCCTAGGATGCAGCGTGTCCCGTTACCGGCTCGCCCCGCACGCAAACCAGGGGCGCCTTCAGAGTGTTCGTGAGCCCAGAGCCCTGAGACCCACGCTTGGAAGTGGGTGGGGAAGGAGATGCAGGCAGCCTGGAAGGAAGGGGGTCCCCGGGGAAGAGCCCCGCTTTCACCCAGCAGCCTGGCGGCTTCCAGGCGGAGGTGCTGCGTGGACAGCTAGCTCTCCGTGAAGTCAGGAGACTCTAACCAGTGAAGGATTCTGTTCTTTAAGCCAACAGATGACTAGCTTCTGCTAAGAGAAAAAAACTGATTGAGGAAGCAGAAGGGTCTAACACACGAACAGCTTTTATAGTCAAATGGGAGAGAAAAACGTGCAGTAGAAACACAGGCTGCCGTGTGAGTAATTCAGGGAAGTAACATGGCCATGCAGTTTTTCCCAAGGTTTCCCCTCGCGGCTCCCCCTAATGGGATCTTTCCTGCTGGCTCTAGAGCCCGGCCCGTGGGGAGTGTGAGCCAGGGTCACCGTCGCACCAGACCTCAGCGCACGTGTGCAGGATACAAGATGGTCGTGGGCCCTGGGCAGCACGTGCGAACATGAGAAGTGTAAGCCTTGGGGTGCAGTCAGGGTTTCTGGGCTGTTGAAAGTGTTATTTGACATTAGTGAGCTTGAAGTCCTTCGTGATGGGAGGGAGAGGTTACAGAGAAGCCATGCCTGTGGGACCAGTGCCGTGGCGGGAGCGAGTGCGGGTGGGCAGGCGGCCTCTGTCCGCCTGGGACCCGCATGGGAGGAAGGGGCTACGGGAGTGTCCTCACAAGCCAGATTTCTAGTGCTGGTGGGAGATTGACATGCCCCGTGTGCCCTCTGGAGAGGACAGAGGGGACGCGGTCGTGCACAGGGGTGGGGCCAGGAGTGGAGCAGGTGTAGGAGGAGGGAAGCGCCTCCAGCAGGTCAGGTGGGAGATGACCTGTAGGAGTGGGGCTCCGTGGGGGCCCACTGCATCACCCACCAGGCTGTGCCTCTTGGACTGTGTTGGTGACTGTCCCCTTCCCAGAAAAAGCACAAGGATGGGTGAGATGATTCTGTGAGACTACCCCAGCATCCCGAGGGGCTCTTGCAGGCCTGTGTTGTTAACACACGGTCTGAGCACTGTCTGTCAGCTCCTCCCGCAGGAGCCCGGGGCCCACGGGGGCTCTGGGGGGCCCATCAGAGCCGGAGTTACCAAGCTTTTCCCATTCTTTCTATTAGCCCATGATTAAGAATCCCCTCAGGCCATTACTTGGGATTGAGTTCTTTCCAGTGAGAGATTTTCCTGGTTAGAGGCATCCTCGGAAGAAAATCGTCTGTTTTTATTTGGAAAGAATTTTTTTTAAAGATCCTTAAATAGAGATGTGTAAAACTAACAATTCGCTTGTATTAGCTTGACAGTCGTTTTCTTTTACTTGGTTCTCTCCTGCTATTTAGCTGTAAATCTTTGCCAAAGAGGGTCGTAAATATAGTTAATTATGCAGGAAACAGTGATACTGAAATATTGCCCACTGATGTTGCATGCAGTTTTTAAAAAATAAAATGCCAACCCAGGTTTTTTTTCATGTTTCATTCTATAAATAGCTGAAGTGAAATTAAACCGTATCATGTGGCTAGACTAGGTATTTTCTTGTTTCTGCTGTTTTGTTTTTTTTCTAAATATTTTATTTATTTATTTGTCAGAGAGAGAGGGAGAGAGAGCAAGCGAGCACAGGCAGACAGAGTGGCAGGCAGAGGCAGAGGGAGAAGCAGGCTCCCTGCCGAGCAAGGAGCCCGATGTGGGACTCGATCCCAGGACGCTGGGATCATGACCTGAGCCGAAGGCAGCTGCTTAACCAACTGAGCCACCCAGGCGTCCCTGCTGTTTTTTTAAAGTGTGATTTTGCTGGGGTTTTTCGTAGCATTTCTTTTTTCCTGCATAATCGTGACCTTGAAGTGCTTTGTTTACCTTCAAAACCCTTTTTTTAAAAAACGCCTTTTTTGTAAGTGAAGGGAAATGGAAGGAAGAAAGTAAAGATATTACCCAGGATTCCAGCACCCAGAAACAGACATTTTTACCATGAGGGAGTGTCCCTGACGCAGCGGGAAACACTGACGTGAGTGTGGCGAGGCAAGGGGAGAGTGGGAAGCTCCCAGCCGGGAACACAAAGATGAGCTTTGTGCCGAGTAGGGATTAGAAGGTTGAACGTACAGAGAGAAATATTTGTGTTAAAGTGAAAGTAAGCTTTTTTAATTTTACTCAAATTTAGCAGAAGACCCTATAATCAAATATCAAAGGGAAGTGGTTGCTGATTTTCAGATAAAAGTTTCTTCCGTACATCAAGAATTTTGTTCTGGAGATTAGGAGAACATTTAAAGAAATTGAGATTGTAGATTTTTTTAAAAGCTCTGTTTTTATCTTACATGTCCTTAATTAACTCTGAAACTGGAGGGAATTAAAATACTCCTAAATCCCTTCCCTTTCCACCCCCCACCCCCAGCTCCGGATTTTCAGGAAGCGGTGTTTGTGTTTGTGTTTGTGTTACGAGAGCATGAGCATGAGCCGTGCCGTGCCGCTGCTCGCTCTGTATCCCGCACCCCCCGGCCGGCTGGCCTCCCTCCTGAGGGTTGGGCTTCCACCAGGGCGCCTCTGCATATTCAGGCCTCGCCGACCCGTGTCGTGAG
>PISX010018785.1:0-39810 GCA_004024625.1 Mellivora capensis | reverse complement strand
AGATGCAGTGGTTGACAAGACAGAAGTGGTCCTAGCCTCGTGGATTCCAGTCTGTCGCTTGTAGTTTACTCTAAATTTACCTTTGACACCAGTGCTTTCAAACAGTGCCTTCACGACTTGACAGTGACCCAAAGGATAGATCACTGAGGATATCTTTATGCCTGGAAATATCTGGAAAGCCTTTAAGGACACTATCTGAGGCTGCCACCATCAGTTTCCAAGAGCAGGATTAAATTCCATCATCATCTTTTTATGTATAAGAAATGTAACTCGCAGTACCCTGTACCCGGTGTTCTGTTTCCAGTTACCTGGGGACTGCGTGGAAAAGAGCACAGTGGATTCTAATGAGACTCGAAGACCTGGGTTGTTTCCTGCATGCCATTGCCTAGCATTTGGAAAACATCTATACCAAGTCAAGTGATAGGGCCACCCTGTAGCCTTGGTTTCAGAAGCATTTCTAATGGTGGCTAGGGACTTTAAAAAGCAGTCTCTAAAAATGGCTAAACCCTGTGCCGTATGCCTGGGCAAAATTAAGTACATTGCTGATGAAACCTTTTTTTAAAAAAATTGTTATCATTTTATAAAAGTTAGTTAGTAAACATACACCATGCTAGGATGTTTCAAAGCTTGGGGTTTTCTTTAATACGTCTCATTAAGGAAAAAACTTGCTATAAGACAAAATCCTTCCCTGTCCTCAGAATGAACCAGGCATGTACACTGGCCTAAGACAGGTGACTGACAGATGAGCCAGAATCATCCCCACGGCGATTCAGAAATTTCCTAGATGCAGGTGTATGATATTTGCACTATGAAATGTACTAAGAAAGGTTGACACTTTCCCTTGTCTTGCACAACAGAGATTTCAGACTGTCCCTGGGCTGTGCCTTTTTGCCTCTTTTGAATTTATCTCCCTCCATCCCCCATACTCACTGTGGTCAGGGTTCTTGTAGAGACATAAAGCTTTTACCATGGAGCTACCAGTGGTTTTGCAATGAAAATTCTACAAACTTTGATTAAACATCTTTCACTGTTCTGTGTCTTCAGGCTCAGCCTGTGTAAACTAGCCCCTACCAAAGAAATGCAAAAAAGGAGCTAGATATCTTAGAGTAACTCTGCAAATAAAATATCTGAAAGTGAGGGGCACCTGGGTGGCTCAGTGGATTAAGCCTCTGCCTTTGGCTTAGGTCACGATCTCAGGGTCCTGGGATCGAACCCTGCATCGGGCTTTCTGCTCAGTGGGGAGCCTGCTTCCCCCCCCACCGCCCCCTCTCTGCCTGCCTCTCTGCTTACTTGTGATCTCTCTATGTGTCAGATAAATAAATAAAATCTTTAAAAAAATATATCTGAAAGTGATATCAAATGATTGAGCATACTAAATGTGCGTGTGTGTGTGTGTGTGTGTGTGTGTCTAGTTGTGACCTTGGGAAAAATATGTAACTTTTCTCTTTACTGTTTCCTTTGTGAAAAATAAAAAGCATCCCAGACTATCCCTAGTTTTATAGAAGTCCATTTAGGTCCCTCTATCATTACTGATGAACAAACTAGTAGTAGTAGTAGTAGTAGTAGTAGTAGTACTGTTATCATTATTTGAGATAGAGTCGGGGAGGGGCAATGAGAGAGGGAGAGAGAGAATATCAAGTGGGCTCCATGCCCAGTGTGAAGCACCATTTCAACCCGGAGGTCGTGACATGAGCCCAAACAAAGAGTCGGATGCTTAACTGAGCCACCCAGGCGCCCTGATGGACAACTTATTATTATAGTCATTTCTAAACTCTAAATTTAGAAACCTGAAAGAGTATAAATTCTGTCTTTAATGGGGCATTGAGGAATTTTATTGAAGCATGTTGTTATCATGAGTCAAACTTCTTATAAGGAATTTCACTTAAAAACAAGTTGTTTCTATAAAACCTATAATAATAAACTATAGCAATAACAAAACCAGTAATAAATTTTGAGGAAAAATATGTCAAGCACATTTAACATATTTCTCAGTTTCCAAGAGCTAATTTAGCACTGTACAGCTGAACTCCATCAAACTTACCTTTCATTACTTCTTTAATGTACTTCACCTACCAAAGGGTTCTAAAGTCGTGGGTCCAGACTCAGCATTCAGTACAGTGGTCTCTTAGCAATGTCTGCCATGGACAAGGCAATAGAAATTGTGGCATATGTGACCTATACTTGATAAGCCTATAAATTCCTATTGCAGTTTTATTAGTATCAGATAATGGAGTATTTAATTATACTAGGATTACTCTGTGTACTTTTAAAATTGAATATCTCCAACTAGGCTATAAATCGATTGAAGAAAGTTGCCATACATTACACTACTTTGTTTTTTTCCATAGGTGCTGGTCAAATTTGAGGTATATAGTCATTTCTCAAATATATATTGACTTGGTTAAACAATACAATCAAATGCCATTCAACTCTACTTCCATAAGCTTGTATAAAATCTCACAGAGAAAAATAGTACTTAGGACCTATATATACAGATTAATATATAGAAGATACTTATTTGTATTTACACAAATATATATATAATTATACATTATATATTTTATATTATATACTTATTAAATATAAAGTGATATGATAAATTAATGTGTAAGTGTATATTAAGTTAATATAAAATGTGTGTTAGTTATATATTATATATATATTCAAGATAGGAAGAAGTTGAGCAAGCAGTTCCTTCTTTTAGCCTGAAGGAAAGAACACTAGGGAGCACATATATTTGAAAATCTGTTCATCCAAGAGCAGTTGCACCAAAGGAAGTTACTCCTTAATGAGTGTGAATCAGATCTGACTAATACTGCAATTATTCATTAACACCTATAAGAAAACATCTAAAGATATTATATGAACTGTGTTTTTGAAGCTTATGCTTAGAGAAAAGGGTACTGACTTGGATACTGATGGATTTCTTTCCTTTTCATTATTCATTTTTTAGTTAGCAGTATTAATGTATTATTTTTATAATACAAGAAGATCTTTGGTGATCTCAGAGACAGGTTTTGGTTGGTTGGTTGGTCTACTGGTCTGTTTTGCATGCCTCAAAAATATTTTGGGAAAGGATAATGATCAGTTTCAGAAAATTTTCTCTCTGTAAACAATTTAGCAAAATTAAGATCATTTAGAGAAATGAAGTGAGATTTTTCACTTTTGTATGTTTACATCCCTACAATAATCTTTATTAACCTTTAAAGGTTTATCTGATTTTTAAACTTTAGGCAATATGTAAAAACAAAAATGAAATATTGTGTTGAATTCATAATCGTAATTTCTGCATTGAATGTGTTACTTTATTTACCCCCCTCTGTTTCCGTCATTACCTGTTCATATATTCTTCAGTTCTTGTGGCCAACTTTTGAGAGAACACATGCTTCTCTGAGTGAACAGCAAATACAATAAAAGACTTGGTTAAACTGGGGGCGCCTGGGTGGCTCAGTGGGTTAAAGCCTCTGCCTTCAGCTCAGGTCATGGTCTCAGGATCCTGGGATAGAGCCCCGCATCGGACTCTCTGCTCAGCAGGGAGCCTGCTTCCCTTCCTCTCTCTCTGCCTGCCTCTCTGCCTACTTGTGATCTCTGTCAAATAAATAAAAATAAAAAATATATATTAAAAAAAAAAAGACTTGGTTAAACTGTTTAAAAATCTATTAAGAGCCCATGAAGAATAAATCTTAGTCAGCAAAACCCTTGTCATGGTGGGAATGTTTACTTATTTTCTCAACTTAATCATTTATTCTGTTGTTCTAAAACCAATTAATATATCAGAAAATCAATGAGATTTGCCACTTTACTACTGTACTGATGGTTAACAGAAAGATTTGCCTGGAAGAGCACTGCCTCAGGATAGAAGACATGGTGTTGACCCTCACTAATTGTGTGACCTTAGGTGATGCACTAAGCTCTCTGAACTCTGTTTTTCCTATGCACTCAAGAGACCTAGAAATTGATTGTTCCACTTTATTTGAAGCTCAAATGAGATAATATACCAATATACATTTATTTATTTATTTATTGCCTGAAGAAGAGTATATTTTTACTTAATTTTATTAGTTAACATACAGTGCAGTATTGGTTTCTGGAATAGAATTTAGTAATTTGTTATTTACCTACAATACCCAGTGCTCATCAGACGTGCCCTCCTTAGTGCCCATCACCCATGTAGCCCAGCCCCGCCCGCCTTTCTGAGAACAGCCCTGTTTGTTCTCTGTTGTTCTTTTAGTTTGTTTCCCTTTCTCCTTTGTTTTCTTTTCACCCTTCGCATATGTTCATCTGTTTTCTTTCTTAAATTCCACACATAATTATTACTGTATTTCAGTAGCACAACCACCGACATTCCTTCAAGTAATAACACTACCTGACATTAAACATACATCTTTGTTATTTATGCCTTTCCTCATTCTTTATTGCTTCCATTTTGTAGATGAGAGAATTGCTACTCTAAGGGTCTGGAATGATTTGTCAACACTAGTAAATGGCGGACGTCCCCTCCACTCTTCTGTGTCCAAATACTGTGCCTTTTCCACTGCACTCTACTGAGTACTCGTTCTCCTAAACCTGTATTTTATACATTTTAGGGAAACAAAACAGCAAGTCAAGGAGACTGCAGGAAAAATGCAGGGAGAGAGGCTGGTTGTCAGCCTTCATAAAGCTAGATCCTCTACTTCAGTGGTTCTTCCATGTGACCTTCAATTAGTCATCTCTTCAAAGGTCTTGGGAAAGGATTTAATGGGATGAGGGTTTATTGAGTCCATTCTCAACTTAATACACAGAGTAAGTGTTGACTTCTTCTAGGTTAAGAGGTATTGATCTGAGGCAGTATTTTCAGCACTTCTAATAATTGCCCCTCCTTTCTCGTAAGGAGCCTTCTTAGACCTTTTCCCTAATCTCTTCCTCCCTTTAATAGAATTTTAATATCACAGATTTAGTGTATCTGTTAATTTTCTGTGGCCCTTTGGAGGTGCTGGACCATTGTGCTAAGATTTTTTCCACCCTAAGAACTAATTTTCCATGAGAATAAGAAGGCATGAGGAAAGGCTGACAGTCTACCTCTACTTAGAGAAGGAGCATAGAGATTGAGAGCATTATGGGGCTGTTAGCTTGCCTGGGTTCAAATTCTAGTTGAGCCAGTTCCAAGCTATGTGGGCTTTCTAAATTACTTAATTTGTCTTTGTCAAGACAATTCGTTTCTCTTGTCAAGGGAAGGAGGGATTGTAAGAGCAGCAGAATCATTGTGATATCCATATAAAGACTTAAAGCAATATTGGCACGTAGTTAAAGCTCAGTATGTGCTTTATCCTTGTATTTTAGAGTCAGGAAAATCTGAGTCCTAAGCCTGAATCATCTGGGTAACAAATAGTCAGTCATTACTCATAGCTCAGTTTCTTCATCGGTATATAATCGGTTTCACTCAAAACCACAAATGCCCAAAAAAAAAAAAAAAAAAAAAAGCACAAATGGTTCTGCATTGCAGAATGCCTTAGGATAGAAGTGAACCTCTCTTTGTTTTTGCTATTATTTATGTATGGATTTTACTTTAACACAATTATTTCTGGAATTCTTAGATTATATTCCCATTGTTTTGTCTGTAGCCTATGGAGTGAACCTAGAACATTTATGGGAAAGTATTCCACAAATGTTTCCTTTGGAATAATAAGAGCACTTAATACTTTACAAAAATATTTTCAAGCCCAGTATTGTACTAATCCTTAAAATATCTTATGATGTAGGGATTTTTCAAATCTTATTTTGTCATAAGAAATTGGTAGTATAGTTAGTGGAGTAAAATCAAACTATGAGGAAAATATATGTTGTTTATCTCTAGACCACACAAAATTGTGGGTTATAGATGTATCTTTGTGAGAAGAAAGGAAGCCTGTTCCTTGTGGAGTGTTTTGCATACACACACACACCATGCAAAGATATAAATCAGAAAAAAAAATGCATAAAAAAGAAACCATTTATTTATTGACTTCTGTTATGGCTTTTTCTCTTCTTCATGGGCTGGAGGAATTTTGACATGATAAATTTACCCTACCACAGCCACCCTTTGATTTTTCCATGGTCCTTGACATTAACACCATGTAAGTGTCAGTTGGGGGAGACTCTTGGCAGTCAGTGCCATGCATGGACCTTTTTTGTTGTTGACTTCATAGTTGTTAAATAGCAGGTCTTATCCTGAAACTAGAAGAAATCTCCTGTGTTATTATTAATATATTTATTTAACAAATAGTTGGGTACTAATAGATGTTAGGCATGGATTATCATCTCTGGTCCCTATTCTCTATCACTGAGCCTGGGCTTGTTCTTTATATATGTAAAGGTATAGGTCTTTCATCTTGGCTAATTTTATTCTTAGGTATTTTATTCTTTCTGGTACAGTTATAAATGGGATTGTTTTCTTAATTTCTCTTTCTGCTACTTTGTTATTAGTGTATAGAAGTGCAGTACTTTTCCACATACTAATTTTGTGTCTTGTCGCTTTACTGAATTTACTCATCAGTTCTAGTGGTTATTATGTAGAGTCTTTAGAATTTTCCATATATAGTGTCTTGTGATCTGCAAATAGTGAAAGTTTTACTTCTTCCTTACCAATGTGGATGCCTTTTATTTCTTTTTCTTATCTGATGCTGCAGCTAGAACTTCCAGCACTCTGTTGAATAAAAGTGATGAGAGTGGGTATTTTTGTCTTACCCCTGATCTTAGAGGAAAAGTTCTCAGTCTGTCACCTTTAAGTATGATGTTGGGTGTGGGTTTTTCATAAATGGACTTTATTATGTTGAGGTATGTTCCCTATTAACCCAGGTTGTTGTGAGTTGTAATCATGAGTGAATTTTATTGTCAAATGATTTTCCTGCCTAGCGAGATGATCATATGGTGGTTACCTTTTTTCTTATTAGTGTGATGTTTCACATTGATTGATGTGTGAATATTGACTGACCCTTGTATCCCTGGAATAAAGCCCACTTGATCATGGTGAATGATTTTTTTAATGTATTATTTAATTTGGTTTGCTAATATTTTGTTGAGGATTTTTGCATCTGTTTATCAGAGATACTGGCCTGTAGTTCTCTTTTTTTGTAGTGACTTTGTCTGGTTTGGTATCAGGGTAATGCTGGCTTGTAGAATGTATTTAGAGGCTTTCCTTCCTTTCCCACTTCTGGAATATTTGGGGAAGAATAGATATTAATTCTTTTTTACATGTTGAGTGGAATTTCCCTGTGAAGCCGCCTGGTCCTAGACTTCTGTTTATTGGGAATTTTTTGGATTACTCAATCAATTTCATGTCTAATAATTGGTCTGTTCAGATTTTCTGTTAGTTCCTGATTTAGTTTTGGGAGGGTATATGTTTCTAGGAGTTTATCAATTTCTTCTAGGTTGTCCAATTTGTTGGCATATAATTTTTCATAATTTTTTTAAAGATTTTTACTTATTTATTTGACAGAAATCACAAGTAGGCAGAGAGGCAGGTAGAGAGAGAGGAGGAAGCAGGCTCCCTGCCGAGCAGAGAGCTGGATGCGGGGCTGGATCTCAGGACTCTGGGATCATGAGCCAAAGGCAGAGGCTTTAATCAGAGAGAGAGAACACAAGCAGGGGGAGTGGCAGGCAGAGGGAGAAGCAGGCTACCCACTGAGCAAGGAGCCCTATGCCAGACTCAGTAGGAGGATATTAAGATCATGACCTGAGACAAAGGCAGCTGCTTAACCGGTTGAGCTACCCAGGCACCCCTCATAATGGTTTTCTTATAATCCTTTGTATTTCTGTAGTGTCAGTTATTTCTCCTCCTTCATTTCTGATTTTATTTATTGAGTCTTCTCTTTTTCTTGATGAGTTTAGCTAAAGGTTTATCGATTTGGTTTATCTTTTCAAAGAACCTGTTTCTTTCCAGCCCTTTGAAAGGACTTATTCTTTGTTGTCATGATATCTGTACTCATTTATTCCTTCACAAGTGTATAATGAGTGCTACTCTATGTTAGGTACTAAGGATAAAGTAATGGAGAAAAAAATATAAAAGTTCTTGCCCTCTTGGAGTCCACATTAGAGAGGAGGGTGCAGACAGATAAGCAAGATACTTGAATAAATTATATGGTATGTTCAATATTTTTCAGTACTAAGAATAAATATAAAATAGGAAAGGGAGATGGGAAATGGTGTGTGGGTGAAATTTTAGATGATTTGGCCATGGAACGCCTCACTGTGAGAGTGATTGATTATTGGATCATTACTGGAGGAAGTGAAGGATCTAGATGTGCGTGTGAATAGAAGAAAAATTAACTACAAGGCCTAAGGTGGGAGTATGGCTGATGTGTTTGAAGAGTATTGAAGAGGAGAAAGTAATTGAAATGAATTTATTGAGAGAGTAAATAGAGGCAAGGGAGAAGAGAGTAGCAGGAGATGAGGTCAGAAAGGCAATAGGAGCTTAAACCAGATAGAGCCCTGTAGGTTGTTCCTTGTTAGGACTTTGGCTTTAATTCTGAGTGAAAAGGGAAGCCGCTGGAAGACATTGAGCAGATGAGGAACATGGTCAGATTTACATCTCAATAGAATCACTTTGGCTGCTGTGTTAAGAATAGACTAGAGGAGCAGGGAGACCAGGTAAGAGATAATCTTGTTTTGGACCACAGTAGAGGTGACGAGAGGATGAGAGGTAGTAGAATTATGGATATTTTGAAAGATTGCCCTGCATGCTTGCTGCTGGACCAGTTACCAGATATGAGAGAAGGAGACAGATCAAGGATGATACCATGATTTTTGACTTAGCACCTTAAAGACTAAACTGGTTTTTAGGGGCACCTGGGTGGCTCAGTCAGTCAAGCATCTGCTTTTGGCTCAGGTCATGATCCCAGGGTCCTGAGATAGAGCCCCCGTCAGGCTCTCTGCTCGGCAGGGAGACTGCTTCTCCCTCTGCCCCTCCCACTGCTGGTGTGCATGCTTTCTCTCTCTCTGTCAAATAAATAAATAAAATCTTTAAAAAAAATAAAAAATAAAGTGGTTATTAACAATCTGAGGCACATCATTACCTGTCAGCATTCTCTCTCAATAGATTAAAAATGGACAACTCACCAACTTTAACAGAGTGACAGGAAGTCATTACAGTACTTTATCCAAGAGACTACAGGGACTTGAGTTCTATTCTTGAATGTTCCATAAACTAGCCCTGTGATGTAGGATAAGCCACTTTATATAAGTCTCAAATTTACTTGTTCATAAATTGAGACTGACTCAGGCATTATCTTCTCTAAGAAGCCTTCTCTAACACCATTGTCCAAAGAATATTAATTTCTCCAGTGCCCTACTTCTGTGACTCGTATGAACTTCTGCTATTCCACATATTTATATTTTGTACATTGACATAGCTGTTGTCCTTCTAGACATTGTGCTTCTCAGTTAAGGGCAAGACCTGTATCTTATGAATTTTGTATCTTGCACTGTAACTCAGTTTAGACTTATAGCTGCATACTTTACATGATTGCTGAATTTAATAAAAAGATGAACATTCATTGTTTTTTTCATAAAATTGAATCTTCATAATATAAGCTTGGAATATACTGCAGGATTAGGGAGGTAGTATTAATATTTTTGGTTTGAGGGATGGATTATACCCTATAGAGCTATAACTTTTTTTTTTTTTTTCCAGGAGGGGAGGGTGGCAGGGAAGAAGAACTTTCCTCAGTAACTATTCTTTTAACTCAAATAATTTACATTCAGTCCCAATGTAATTTGACCATGTCTTGGTTATTCTTTGGAGGTTAAAAATAAAAGTTAGAAATTACATGAATTTCTTTTGATTTTGTTGTTTTCGACTCAGTTATCTATAGACTTATACATTTCATTTATAAAGTAATTTATTTCCAATTCAATTTATATTTATTGATTTTTTTTCTCCCACAGGAAATACATTTTTGTATTAAGTATAAAGAAGTAAATGTAGACATAGAATAAGAAGGAATGAAGCCCTGCTGAGCCTACTTTTGGTTTCAAGTGATTCAGTTAGACTTGGTGATTAAGCTAAAACACAGATTTCCTGGATCACAGTGTAGATTGCTCCCAGTGCTGAAGGTTCTTCAAGGGCCTCACATAAATACGGGAGACTTTCAAGCTAGTAATTCTGATTTTCAAGTTGTTAACTTGAAACAGAACAAAGAGCAATTTTAATTAAAGTGTATTTGGGAATAGCTGAGAAATTGCAATTCGGGACAAATAAGCTATGATGAACCATAGGCAAGTCTGAAGAGACAATGTCGGGGGGGAGGGTCAGCTTTTATTGTTTTAGGAGGAAATTGGGAAGGGTTGTTGTGAACAGGAGTTTATTGGACAAGACAGGGGTTCAAGGCTGTGGCCGCTTTTCATTGGCTACATGTGGTGGTTGGTGTGTGGTTGCTGGGTCGGGAGGAACCATCCTTCCTTTTCTTTAAAGCAGGAGATAAAATTCCTATGTGAAAAACATCCTTTCTTATTGAAATCATTCTTGTCTTCCTTCTTCCTGCTGGTCTTGCAGGTGGCAGAGAGTAGTAGTACCTTCACGATAGCGTTCCCCTTCAGTGCTTCTGGACCCCAACTTCAGTGGGGTTTCCTTCATTTATTTTCACAAAGTAATGAGAGGTTTTTTGTTTTGTTTTGTTTTAAAAATTTGCTCTAGGGGCACCTGAGCATCTGCCTTCGACTCAGGTCATAATCCCAGGGTCCTGGGATGGAGCCCCACATGGGGCTCCCTGCCCCTTGGCTGCTTCTCCCCCTCCCACTCCCCCTGCTTGTGTTCCCTCTCTGGCTGAGTCTCTCTCTGTCAAAGAAATAAATAAGCAAACAAATATACATACATCCTTGCTCTAAAGACAACTCTGACAGATAAATTCCAAAAATACTTATGCAATAACAACATCATTGAGGGTATATTCAAGCTATTTGGAAGAGGACAATACTCTTTTTTTTAATCACTCTATTTTAAAATAAATTCAGACTCCGTGGAAGGTTACAGAAATACCAAGAGGGTCCCCACGTGCCTTGCCTCAGCTTCTCCTAATGTCACCTTCTTATACTGCTGTAGTTCGGTTATTAAAAACCGTAAATGGGTGTGTACGAATTCTGTTAACTCATCTGTATACCCTATTGGAATTCCATCAGTTTTTCCACTACTGTCTTTTTTCTAGTTCAGGATCTGTTCTGAGATGCCACATTGTATTCTGTTGTCATGTCTCAGTCATATCTCCCAAGCTGTGTCAGTTTTCTTACATTCCATGACCTTGCCACTTTTGAAAAATAATGATCAGTTATTTTAGAAAATGATGTTTCCTCATGACTGGATTCAGGATATGCAGGAAAGCACTCTGTTGAATAAATAAGCCAGTATGCATTTGCTCCAAAAGTAGCAGTAGGTCATATATAAACATTAACATTAGACCATGTTTTGAATTGTATTGAGCTATTATTTTTCCCCAATTCAGATCTACTGTGGATTTCCCATTCACAAATGAAAGGGTAAGTCAGTAAATCAAACAAAAATTTTTTGAGAATATGCTGTAAAAATATACTGTTAGGTGTCTTGGGAAATACAAAGAAATATAAGACATAATACTTCACCTCAAAAACTATACAGTTAGGCTAAGGTGACAGTTTGTTCACTACCTGACTGAAGTTATTTACAATTAAAATGTATGTGCACAAAAGATTAAATGAATGGCATATTATTCTTATTTAATTTTAAGGCATTGAATCAATTAAATTTTTTTAATGGCTTAATTAAACAGAAAAGAACTTTATTGATTCATATAAGCTGCAAAGCCCAGACCTCAGGACCTCCTGGATTCTGGGCTTTAAAAAATATCATCAACATTTGGTTCCTTTCTATCTCCTGTTGATGCCTCTTGTTGTGTTGACTTCAGTCTCAGTCTTCATGTGTTCTCCACACAACAGCGGCAACTCCTATCTCTATCTTCTGGGTTTTAGGGACGATGAGAAAGAAGAACAGAGAGATTCTCACTCCTGAACCAGTAGCTGTGGGGAGGGCAAACACTCTGAGGACTGAGTTTGTCCTGGGTCACATGCCCTACCGCAGGGTTGGAATGTCGACTCAGGTTCTGTAGAGGCAGGTAACTGCGCAGGAGAGAGGTTGCTCCTGAGGGAAATAGGGATGGGATGTAGTTATGGGAAGGAAGGTAAATGAATGCTAAATGGTAAAAACAAACAAAAACCCTACAAACCCTAGGTATTTACTGTAACCCTAAAATGTCAGTTGGTTTATTTTTAGCGGAGTAAATACTCTTCAACAAATGAGACAAACTTATTGTTCTGGTAATGGATATATCTACATGCAAACAAATAACTTACTACCTATGTTTAGCTCATGGAGGAGAATTATATAATTAAATTATATCAATCTGTTGCTCCAGTCACTGAATGGAGATAGATCATGTTTTCTTCTAAAGTTAGTATTTGTGTTTTTTCAGTCCTCTAAATATTAGTGTCCAGTGATTACATTTCTTGGGAACTTCTCCCTGGTAAGCTGCAGTAGTCAGTGGTCTCACTCTGCATGGTCTGGTCTGGGCTGCAGATCCCTGGATATTTGAAGCTATTCTTAACTTTGTACTCTGAGGTTTTTGTTTGGTTGAGTTTGGGGGGGTTTTACCCTAACAATAAGCCATGTGGCAAACTGCCTAGCCAGGACAAGCATTGTGCTTTTTTGTCTGTGTGTGTGTGTGTGTGTGTGTGTGTGTGTGTGTGTTTGCGCACACATGCACACATGCTGCATTACCCAATCTGATATGTCCTATAAAATCTGCTTTTTCACTCATGGTCAGTTGACTTTGTTATGAAGTGGTTGACAGGGAAGGTTATAAAAATATTGTATTCCATTTGGAAAAGGAGAGAAAGGGCTCTCTGAATGGGTCAGTGTATTTTTGGTTGGAAGCTCAGTTTGATAAGGTGACCACTCAAGTTTCCTTCCAACCCTAAGGCAGGATGGAACTTGATGCCGTGACACAAATAAGCTGCTGCCACCACGAGGCACCTGGTAAATGCCTTTTGATGATGGTGATTAAATAAAGGTCAAAGAATATCACTGTATCCTAATGGTAGTCATCACACAACATCATCCTTTCTCCCAGTGCCTTTGAAAACACTGCTTGAAAAGGCTATAAAAAAATACGTGTTTTGTTTAGGCAGCAAATGCTCTCATTAGGCATCTCGGGGCTTCTTCAGAAAAATAAAGCAAATGTTGGGATGGTGAGTACTAGATTATAGTTTTAAAAGAAAACTAAATGTAACCTTTTGTTATACCAAATAATAAATTCCTAAGATAGCCAGAAAGCCTTTCTTTTCACACAAAATGTAAGTCTTTCTATTTTCTGGAAGTCTCTAAAAAGAGCCTTGTGATACGACCACAAATCTATAGGGAGAGGAAAGGTCATTTTAATAAAGTAGAAGTTAAGTGTGTTTAATTTCTAGTGGAAAGTGCAGAGATTTCTAAAAGGGGATTATTTCCATTTTTCCATGGGTAAACTTGATTAGCATGAAAAATTATCCAGAACTTTTAAAACAGTTGCCTATTCGGTTGTTCCTATGCATTTAATGTTGGGTCTCATCAGAGGCAGAAATTTGTCTTGCTATTCAATACTATGTTTAGAAAAATCAGGTGAGAAGACCACAGTTTCTTTAATATTCTGACTGTGCTTTTCCTTGTCACTGACATGAGCCTTACAACTATAAGTAGAAAGCAAAAAGGCTATCCACTTTGAAAGCAAAAGTTTGATTACTCAGATGTACTATGTTATCATGGATGCAGTAAGAAATATATTTCATGTAAATTCCAGACTAATGTTCCCTTTGAACTGACAAGATTATAGACAATGTAATCTAAAAGATTTTTATATTTGCCAGGCAAATCGGCACCTCCATAGGATAAAGGGTCACTGTTACTCAAAGCGTGCTTGGAAAGCACAAGTTTTTTCACACCTGGCTATGGACAGCAGCATAACATTGGGTGTGATTTCAGAGACTAGGAAGGCATATGGTAATCAAAAGAAGTGCATTTTAACAAGACCCCTATGTACACACAAGTTTGAGAAGCACTTTTTTTGGAGTAGTTTGAAATGTGAACTCTGGACATGGATTACCTAGGATTAATAGAGCAGCACAACAACAATTACGAACCATCAGGGGTAGACAAAGTATAATTGGTCTTTCCAGTTTGGCCTGCTGCCTAATTTTGAATGGCTTGCACCCTAAGAATGGTTTGTACATTGTTGAAAAGGTTTTTAAAGAGACTTTTTTTGACACGTGAAAATTATGTGAAAGTCATAGTTCTGTGTTTATAAATAAAGTTTTATTAGAACACAGCTACACTCATTTATTTGTGTAATGTTTATGCCTGCTTTAGTGCTACCTGAGCAGAGTTCAAGAGTTGCCACAAAAACCCTATGTGGTCTGCAAAGCCCAAAACGCTTACTATCTGGCCCTTTACAGAAGAAAATTTGCCTACCTCCGAGCTAGGTAGTCTTCATTCGGTTACATAAATTCCTTGTGTCTCAGTTTTCTCCTCTGTAGAGTGAGGATAATAGACTAGTATGGGTGTCATAGAATTGCCATGAGAGAAGAGACAGCATAGTGTAGTGGTTACAAGCAGAGATTCTGGAGCCAAACTGAGTTTGCTCTTGTTCTGCTATTTCATAGCCTTTGGGCTAGACAAGTTACATAACCTCTCTGTGCCTCTGTAAAATGAGGAAAATGCACTAGTACCTACTTCCTGTGGTTGCTGTGGAAGTAAATAAGTCAACACAGATAAAGAGTATCAAGTTGTATCTGTCATTACTTCTATTAATTTCATTCCTGTTGGTGATGGTGCTGTGATCGTTTGTACCTGCCTCCTAGGATGATTTTAAGAATGAAATGAGATAATTCAGGTGAAGGTTAGGGCACCTTGATAAATGTTAGCTGTTGTTGCTGTTATTGATTCTGCACATTTTCAGCTAGAAGGTGCTGGTATAACTAGGTTCACATGTTGGCTGGGGATTGGAATGCTATCAGAATAAAAGAGAGTGAAAGGGAAGTAATTTAAAAGGCCTTTTATACAGTTAGTATAGTACTTACTCCTATGTTTAATTAGTGATGCTAACCTTAACTTGACAAAGTAACTATTAATTAGTTGTGATATCTTTTAAAATTTATTTTTAATATATCTTTTATTTTTTAAAGATTATTTGAGAGAGAATGAGAGTGAGATTGAGAGAGGGAGAGGGAGTGGGAGAAGTAGACTCCCTGCTGAGCAGGGAGCCTGAGGCAGGGCTCAATCCTAGGACCCTGGGATCATGACCCAAGTCCAAGGCAGACACTCAACCAATTGAACCACGCAGGCACCCCTAATGATATCTTTCTTTAAGTGACTTTGTTATATAAATAGGTGAGAATGGTTTATTTTTTGTGTGTGAGTTTTATGTAACTGGCATTTCCATGAGGATTGTGTGACTGAAGGAGTTCCTAATTTTTTGGCATCTATCTTTATTTCACAACTCACCCCATTCTTAATATGTTTTTAAGAATAAAATGGCAAGCCCCTGACTAAAATTCACCAATTCAAAGTTATTGGAGTCCAAATAATTTGCTTTTTACTGTATTACATATTCAAATCACCAAAATTTGATCTTTAGCCGCCCCCCCCAAAAAAAAGTTAATTCGTACTTGCAAAGCAGAATAAAAAGGCAACAAAATATATTTTAGTTGAATTCTTTTGTCTGAACAGTAAGAAAGTGCCTGGCAGAAAGAGCATCTATAAAAAACAATGAAGAGCAGTGACTTTTGTTGTTGTTGTTTTTGTTGTTCTTGAGAGAAACACTGGATTCAGTAAACCCAGGAAAAGAGAGAATATTTAAGATAGGAGTGGGTAAAATACCATGAGAATTTGGTGGGAGGTCCTTGGTGCCTTTGAGCTAGTTAAGAGTTAAATTTAATATAATCTATATGATTGATTCTAAAAATAATTTGATCTTAGGAAGGAATTGTTATATAATTTCTCCTGCTGCTTATTTTTCATTATAAACCCATTATAACTTTTAGCAGTAAGAAGGAGTTTTCTTGCAAGTCAGAGTTAAAAATTAGAATAGTTTCTAAGTTGTTGGAGAATGTGTGTGTGTGTGTGTGACTGGTATGTAAGTGTGTATACTTCTAAAGTAGAAGATTAAATTCAACTGCATTTAAATAATCTAGAGTTTAAGTTCCATATGCTTGAAGTGTCCTTCAAGTTCTAAAATTTTGATAATTTCTAGATACTCTTTATTGAATACTATTCAATACTATTGAATACAATTCAGTACCTATCTCCTCAGAAGAGGAGAAAAAGTGTGACTTTTCTCCAGATTAATCACCTTTACAACTCCAGCCTAACATAATATGAAACTACCTTTTAAAAAATATATTATCAATAATCAGCTTTTTTGGTCTAAGTATCTAGTGTATGTCCTGAACAATACAATGTCAGTGTCTGTCTTATGTTGTCCATTTCCCTGAGACTGTGCTTGTTTAGATTATTTTGGGAAGTTTTTACCGACCATATGCTGCTTATAATTATGCATGCTGTCATGCTACTATGCCTAATGGAATCATAAATCAAAATCTTTCATTTGGTTCCCATTGACATACTCTGCAATGTCTCATCTACCTATTAGTCTTTATTGCCCTCTACTGTATCACTTTAGATTTGCTCATCACATTTTTCTCAACTGCTAACTGGACACAGTTTCTTAGACTAGATTTACTTACAGACTTCTAGGGGGCACCATTACACCCCCTGGGATTGTCAGTGCACATACACACATGGTCATACATGGAAGCCAAGCGTTTACCTTCATTGCACCAATATAGAGGGATTCAATTTTGGGTGTTTATCCTTACTACTTAGAGATGGCCAATTAATTTCATAAACTTGCTTTTGCATGGAGATCCGGCATTTGATTATATCACTCAGTTGCTGTGAATCTAGTCAGTATTTGTACCTGTTTTATTCTGTTTAATTCATAGTTATTCCTGAGCTGCAGGCAGTGCTTGAGAATATAAAGGTTTAGACTTCAGAATTTACTGACAAAAGATTAAAATTTTTAACTTGATTTAAAGAATGAACTTAAGAGATTTTACTGGGAATGTAAATAGTTTTGGCATATTTACAGTGCAATGTTTTCAGTTGTGAAGTTGGCTAGTTGTGTAGGTGGGAAGCTGTAGGAGTTGTGATAGTCAGTGTATCAAAAGCATTTTGTCACTTCTTGACTTCTCTATATTTTTAACAACCGTAGTAGCAATTCCTTAAATTTCTGGAATGTTCCCTTCCCCCACAGGATGTCCCAAAGAGCTATTGTTGTTGTTGTTTTCATTAATCCTCAAGCTGTATGTGATGGGCAGTTGAGAAAAGATGGGACAAAGACAAAGAAAAAGATAAGAACCCCTGAAAGATGTGGGGTCCTAGTGGAGAAGTATTTCCTTGCCTTTTCCAGTTTCTAGAAAATGTTCACATTCCTTGGCTCTGGTTCTCCTTCTTCCATGTTCAAAGCCAGCCATGTGTGTTCTCTAATCCTGTATTGTCTTTCTATTGTGGTCATAAATCCCCCTGACTCTTAACACCTTGTCTGGTTCTGAAGATCCTTGTGATTACATTGGGCCCACCCAGATCCTTGACCATTTCCCCATCTGAAGATACTTCATTACATATGCAAAGTCCCTTCTGCTGTGCAAGGTAATCTGTTCACAGGTTCAAGAGATGAGGACATAGGCATCTTTTCAGGCCATATTCTTCCTCCCACACTCCTCTGATTCCTCTCTCATCTTCATAGCATGGTGGCTAAGAGCATTGGCTTTTAATCCCAGTTTTATCAAGTTCTCCCTGAGGGACCTGTGTGAATACTGCACCTCTTGGGGGTTTCATGTTTCTTACCTGCGAGTGAGTTGCTGTCTTGCTTAACATAGTGCCTGGAATATGGAGAGCAATCGACAACTTAATGCTGTTTCTAATAATGGCATTGTCATCAAGGTTAGCATTGTTATCGTGATCATTGTCTGTTTCCTTACCTCCCTCCACATCGTTATGCTTCTTTAGCAGAAGGGCCAAGGCTCATTCATATAATTTGCTATTGTGGTGCCTGGGACAGAGCCCCAGTAGAAGTTTTTGAGATCATTCAATAAACAGCGATGGAATTAATCAAGTAAAAGAAAATTGCACCAATTTCAGACTAAACTATTTCAGACTGTTAGTCCAAGCCACTATTGTGCATGCTTCAAAGAAATGTTACCTACCAAGCCTTTAATTGCCTCTGCTTTCATGTTCTATGTTTAGCTTATGTCACTGAAGCTGCACCCTATGTTTCAAATTGGTTTTCTTCCAGCAAATCGTGCAGGCATACTTTCTCTTAGATATGACCTTCTAGGTTTCTAAGCCAACCTCATCAAAAATTATTTTAAAGAACCTGATCCTGGTAAAAATTTTCAAATCTGGCCTGTATTTTCTAAATTTGTTTAATAATCATAAAGGAAGAATTAGAGAAAAATACTGATAGCTGTGTTTTTTTTTTAAATAATGCCCTTCTTTCTTTTTGTAGTATTTCGATTACATATGTAATAAAATGTATGTTTATATCGTAAGTAGCCTGGAGCTGGAGGAAATAAGCCTGTTTTGTTTGTATTAAGAGTTTTGGAGATTTCTCATTGTTTCACATTTCATCAATATTCTTGTTTGATTTATATGCAGGAAATGAGATTTTTCAACTTGCCTTTTATCATCTAGGAAGAAATGGAATTTGTAGATTGTCAGCATAGTACTACAATTAAGTTTATGTACATAATTTCTTTCTGAAATGGAAATATGTTACTATAAGTTATAATTATTATATGGTAATAATATCTTTAATGTCAGTATAATTTTAACCTAAAAATTCCAGATGTAAAGAACAGCTTTGAGTAAGGTTGGATATATATCCCCAGTATCGTGAGGCCTTCCTGAATATTAACTCATATTATTGAGTTATTCAAGCCTTCCTGAATATTACTTTTAAAGCTATAGTGTGACTTGGCAACATCAGGATGAAGAGTGCAGAAGGAGTCCCAGGGAGCATTATCATCATCACTGGGGTGACTTTGGGCAATTGCTGGAAAATTTCATCATTTTATATTTTCTCAGGAAATAGATTCCCTTTAATAATTAAGGTTATGTACAAAAAGCACACACATTTTATATTAGTGTATATGACATTATTTTGCATCTTATATGTAGTAGCCACTAGGTAAATATTTATTAGTCACTTGATTTTGACTTTTTGAGAGTTTGTAGTGATATGTTTGGAATAGTAGATAAAGCAGTGATGATTTAGACAATACAAAATATTATTAAGGTATCTGAGGAGAATCATGACATGGTTACAAAGAGTAATACTTTCCAAAAAAAAGTTCTGATTATTAATAAAATGTGTTTCATCAGTCTTCTGTTCTTAGGATGTTTATGAAAAATGCTTATATTTTATGCTTTTTGTTCAAAGTTTTGTGAAAAATACTTGCCTCTTACTGACTTTGGCATATGTACTAAGGCTCCATATGCTGCATGATTTTTGAGGACATAATTTAACCTTTACTGCAGTATATTTTTCTCGTCTGTCAAACAACTTTTCTTCCTATAACTGAAGTGACCATATAATTTGTATCCAGATTGAAACACTTAGGAAAGGGTAGGGGCACTGTTAATAATTGTTCCAGAACAGCTGGTTTAAATTGGACTGTTGTAGGCAAAATGGGACATGGGATCACTACCCTTAACACCTGTTTCCTTCCTTCCTTCCTTCCTTCCTTCCTTCCTCTCTCTCTCTTTCTTTCTTTCTTTTTTAAGGTTTTAATGTATTTATTTGAGGGAGAGAGAGATCATTAGTAGGGGGAGGGTAGAGGGAGAAGCAGACTCCCCGCTGAGCAGGGAGCCCAACACAGGGCTCAACCCCAGGACCCTGAAATCATCACCCAAGCTGAAGGCAGATGCTTAACTGACTAAGCCACCCAGATGCCCCACAAAAGAATTTTTTTGGGGGGGGGGGGGCTGTATACACTTTGGGTGGAGAATCTTGCTTACATAACTGGCCTTGCTTTCCAGTTTTCCTTTCTTTTCTTTTCTTTCCCACCCCCAGTTTATCTTGGCTATCTTTCACGAGTTTTTCCCCCTTATGTTTGTATTTTATTTGTTAGTAGAACTGAAATCAGCATGTGAGTGTAGACGTTTTCATTTACATGCACACACACCCCAAACTGAGTATACAGTTTTTTCCTTGACTAACACTTTTTTTCATATTTTATCTAAACAGAATGCATATTTTGGCCAGTACATGCAATTAACGTGATGATGTATCTTTTCTTCCCAACCCCCACAGAAGGCTCCTACGAAATCAGTGACATTTCAGAAGTGTGAAAATATTAGAGGTGTGAAATTTTCAGTTTTCAAGTCTATGAAAGAGCAGAGACTTGTTGACTTACGTGTCCCACATTGTCACACTGTTTGGTGTGCTCCTGGCCAGCAAGGAGCAGGGGTGTGGAATGAGAAGCACTAGTGCCAGTGACACGTGCTCTGAACGTGTGTGGCTTTTGGGCAAGTGACTCAACCTCTTACGCCCATGCCTTATCCATAAAATGAGGCTAAAAAGGTCATTCTCCGGGGTCAACTGGAATGATATACGTGAATGTTTAGATCCGTGCTTAGCACTTCTAAGGTATCTGTACAGCCACCTGTATTTTATGTTGTCTCCAGATTTAACAACAAAAAAAATTTTAAAAAAGTGAAAAATGGTATGAAATAACATGTGGTTATATCTTAGAAGACACACCCGAGGGTCTCAAATGTTCTGGGTTCATGCAGGCTTTTTTTTAACGAGGCTAAAAGAAATACCTAGCAGTTGGGTAATTAAGTCCAAATAACTGAGAGGTAACCACGTGCATGGCAGCTATCAATAACCAGTGTGTTTTTCTTGTAAGTGTAACCGCCGCACCTACAGCTGTGAGTTTGCTGTGCCCCCACCACCACCCGTGATGTACCTCGGGGGCACGGTTTGCATAGGGTTGAAGGTGCTCCCTTGTTCAGCGCTCTGATTCAGCAGCTGCCACGTGCTGCTAGTTCATGATCTGTCCCTGATCTGTTCAGGGGGGAGTTAGCTCAGAAAACCCTCAGAGGAAAACGTAAAAAAGAAAGCTGGGTCTTCAGGTAGGGTGTTGCTCTGTGTCTGAAAGCTTCAGAGAATCTAAAGCAAAATGAGAAGAAAACAAGAGACTCGGTTCCCCAGTGTGTTCACTGTATTGAGTATAGTCGCCCTTAAAACCTTGGGATTCCTGCTTTTATGACTCTCTGGAGTGCGTTTGCAGGTACATCAAGCAGAAGCCGCCCCGAGCCCTCCTGCGCAGTGATGTGTGTGAGGGAATGCCTGATGCTTGCTGTTCTTCCCTCCAGTGCTGGACACAGGCCCCAAGGCAGCATTGTCCACTGACCATCTTCCAAGTCGTCTAGTATGTTCTAAATTGCTGCCATACTTACTTGAGCTGTGTAATAAGCTTAAGGAGCTAAGTCTTTGGGAAAGGGAAGCATGGCCTCACAAACTCTGTAGACTCCCGGGCCAATTTATTCCTCAAGACCATAGGTTATAAGTTCATTCTTACCAAGCTGTCTTGTCATGCTTTAACAAAATTCCACCAGTCCAAATCCTAAATAACAGAGTCCAAGTTTATGAAGAGTCTAGGTTTGTGACAACATCATAATGTTTTCTACATTCTGGAAAGATACAGTTACACATACGGAAGTAGCCGCAGTAGACCTTTGAGATAAGCAACCTTCTCCACTGAGCTAGTTTTAAACATGAATCTCTCTGAAATGCTTTAGCTATTGTTCTACTTCCTTCGGTGCTGTAGTTATAGATACAGGAATGGCAGCGGGGAACTTTTGGGGTAAGCAATGTCCCACCACATGACAGTTCAGAGAGGAGCCCCTCAGCCTGCAGCACAGTCCAGCCGGCGGCCCATCTCATGGCACCTCGCCTCCCTCAGGTGCCAGTGTCCCATCTGTCACACGCATGCTCCCTGTATCTTCACATCCGTCTCCCCCTTTCATGCCCTCCCACTCTTTCCCCTTTCCCCATTTTACACACGGTTACCTCCATATCCGTATCTTCCAGGACTCCGTTCTTTCCTGTCAGTATCTTTCTGACCTGTGCTTATTTCTTCTGGGGGCTCAGGGTCTGCTGAGGAATATCAAAGCCATTTTGTTATGTTTTATTTTTTAAAGATTTTATTTATTTATTCATGAGAGGCAGAGAGACAGAGAGGGAGGGAGGGAGGCAGAGGCAGAGGGAGAAGCAGGCTCCCCATGGGGCAGGGAGCCTGATGTGGGACTCGATCCCAGTACTCTGGGATCATAACCTTACTGAAATAACCAAAGGCAGGAGCTTACCTGACTGAGCCACCTAGGCACCCTGTTTTGTTTTGTGTTATGTTGTAAGTTGATATTTATAGTCAGTATAAGAGAAGAGACTGAAAGAAAAATGACCTGAGAGTGAAGGTCAGTTTACTATTATATTACCAAAACAGCTCTGTGAGGCAATATAAACTAACGGTAAGAACACGCTCTTTGAAGCCTGCCCTCTGCACCCGCTATCAAGCACCAGTTCTTCCAGCTGGTGTTTATAGGATCCTGACTGAGATCTCAACTACTCCAGGCCTCATTCTTTATCTCTAGAAAGGGCATGATGATATCTACCTTACTGGTCACTCTGAGAATTAAATCAGAATGTGGTGAAAGAATTTGCAGTTATGGAATGCGTCAGTCGTGGGGATGAAAGGTATAGCATAGGGAATATAGTCAGTGGTATTATAATAACGTTTGTATGGTGGCAGACGGTAGCTACACTTGGCAGTGAACATAACCTAAAGTATAGGATTGTTGAATCACCGCGTTGTGCATTAGAAACTAATGTAACATTGTATGTTGACTGTACCTCAATTTTTAAAAGTGCTTGACTTAAAAAAAAAAAAAAAGAATTTAAATCTCGGAAATAGTAAACACTGCTGGGTTGTTATTATTGTCCCCATTTTTTAGGTGAGGCACCTGAGTACAGAGGTAAGGGAACTGGCTGCAGATCATGGCTTGCAACAGCAAGACCAGAAGACACCCCCACCCCACCCACCTCCACCATCTACCTCTTCCACAGCCCGACTTTTTCCTACTAGCTAGTCCAGTGCCGTCTAGAAGCTAAGGATTTGGAAGCATCAGGTTTTTGCAGTATGTGGATTTTAGTGCCCTTTCTCCCCCACCCCACCCCCAGCACTTAGTGAAATTTTAAGCTGAATATGTTGTTTATGGTCTCACTAGAAACAGTGCTTTTTTTTTAAAGTGGTTTTCCGCACACACGCAGTAGGTATATACTGTGAGGAATGAAAGAAGCTCTGAAAATGTTTCAGGCTTGCTTAAATACCGAAGACAGGTATCTGTAAAACATAACCATCTCCAGCTTTTATCAGTATCCTGATTTATCCCCCTGAAACCATAGCATGGGTTCAGTCAGTGAACATGCACTGTCACTAAATGAGTCAGTTTTGAGTGTGTACTATGTGCCGCTATGTGGCTTTTTAAACAGAAAGATACAAGCCATGTGGGCTCATACTTAAATGTTAAGTCTGGTTCACTAGGTCTAGGATGGGACTTGACACTGCATTTCTAACACGCTCCCAGATGGCGACAGTAGCTTTTAATTCTCTTCTAAATTCTCTTTAGATTCTCTAACACATTGGGGGGCATTTTCTGGTTATTCTTTCATTATTTTACTCATTACTTATATTCCCCAACAGAAGTTAACTTCTATGAGAGCACAGACCTTTCTATCTTGATAATCAGTGTGTTCCCAACCCCAGCCATGCCTGACTTGCATAGGTTCCCCGTGGTGAGAGAAATCCCCAATTTCTCTATAGACCAGTACTTGATAATACTTGTGATTCAGTAAATGGCCAAATGAATATAGGTAATGGCAATAAACATGGACACATAATATTTAAATATTGCTTACATTAATCTCAGCATTTTGAGGGTGTATTATCAACCTCAAGTTATAAATATGCAGTCACACATATTAAATTAAGTATTAGAGCCAAGTACAATAAAACACTAAGACTAGGTAACTATTGAAAGTTTCAGGGAAGAGAGACCCCTTGCACTAGTCTTGAAAGAAGATGAACACTTGTATTTATATAGAGAAAGGAGAAGAGGAAGGTATTCCATTCCATGTAGATGGAATGTGGTAGGATTTTTTTTTTAATTTTTTGAAGTTTTACCTTATGTTTATTCCCCTTGAAATCCTGCCCCCATTCCCAAGGAATTTTCCAGTTCCCTAGTTTTCCCATCCTAGGGAATTTTGCAGTGTGAAAAGCAGACGTTACCGAAAGCCTGCTCTTTTTTTATTTTCCGTAAATCCAAGCTTGTTGAAGAGATTATGCAGTGTATCCTATGGTAGGATAGAAGAGAGAATAGTTCTTCTGAGGACAGCTAGAGGAAAAAGAATTATCCCAAGACAGGAAAGAATTCAGCCTGAGCTGAGCAGATGATGCTGTATTACTTAATCTTTCTACGCCATGGTCTCCTTCGGTAGTTCGGAGAGAATTATAAAGGAAGCCTATGAAATTGAAATTCATTTGTCAAAATACTTTTAAGATTGAGATATAGTAACATCTGGTTATTTATTGATGCATAAAATAACTTTTTATAGCATATCTAATAATTAATTTTGATATGGTGTTGAGCACAGACTTCTAGCTATAAAGTAAAATAAAAATATGTCTGCTTTTCATTCATAATGGATTTATAGGTACTGCTGATCCTATTGTGGTTTATTGCCCAAGTTTGTAATAGAAGGAAATGCTAAATTTTTACTTAGAGGTTAATGAAAATAAAGGTACAGTCATTTTTCCCAACCAAGTCTATGGAACCCTTGAACATGGACGGCAGTTGAGAAGAAAGGCTTGTGCATCACTCCAAGGCAGTGTGTGTCAGTCAGGATAGCCTAGGACAATATCTTGTCTTTGCTAAATACTCTAGTTAATGCCAAAGTAGCACTAGCATCACATGGGAACTTGTTAGAAATATAAATTCGTGGGTTCTCCCACCCCACCCCAGTCCTACTGAATCAGGCAGTCTGAGAACCAGGTGGTGCAATCTGTGTTTTAACCAGTCCTCCAGGTCATTCTGATGCCTGCTCAAGTGTGAGAAGCACCAGACTGAATTATTCTCCAGTAACAAACTAGCCCCAAGTCTCAGCAGTATTAAGCAGCATGGTTTATATTTCATTCAGGCTTGAGTTGCATTGTGGTTAGCATGGGCTCATTCTGCTCCATTGTTTCCTTGCTCTGGGATCTTGTAGACAGAATAGCCACCATCTCCAACACTACTAGTACTATACCAGAGGAGAAAAAGAGGTTTGGGAGGGAGTGTCTCACTGGTGATTAATGGACCAGAAGGCATACCTGTCACTTCCACTAACAGCTAATTGGCCAGAATTTGTCACGTGACTCCACCCAATGGCTGGAGGGCAAGATGTGCCTGGAACCCAGGGGAGTTAATGGTGACGAACACATTATCAAGAGATAGCAAGATCTCTGAAAAGATGACCCACCAGTGTCCCTAACAGGACTGCCACAGCCACGTGAATGATTCCTGTGGTTGCCACAGGCACAAAACCGGCACAGTCACAGACTTTGAGGGACCCATGCAGCCTGGGACAGTGGGTGGACTAATGTGTTCCATGCCAACTGTGACAAAGGTAAACCAGTTAGATGAACAACTGCAGTGGAAGGGAAGAGGGTGCTTTGTTTTGCTTTGGTGATGTTTAAGACCCTGGGATTTTTGCATAGTTCTGGGCGAGGGTTGAATTTGCTGCCACAGAATGAATGCCCAGTGTTAGATGTAAGTTGATTTAAAGAAAAGTGATTACGTCTGACACACCTGAGCTTGTGGAGTCAGTTTTACATCCACTCGATCTGTCATCTGGGTAAAATGCACTAGTTCAATACTTAACACAGGACATTTTAAAGGGGAATATCTTAAATGCTTTTGATGATGATAAAATAAACTCTTGGAATACTCCAGCACTGACTAAATTGACATATTGACTTTAAAAAACCTCAGACCTATAATCATTCTAAATTCATACTGGGACTCAGTTAATGGGGCAGTGTGAGTCATTGGCACTTAATCATTTCTTTGTGATCATGACAGGTAATTCTTTTTCATCTATTAGAAAATTTTACACACATTCAGCTAGGATTTTTCTGTAATACTCTCTGCCTGACTTGCTTTTATCTAAAAATAAAGAGAAAGTATTAGCCATGAAATAAAGAGAAAGTAGTCATAGTAGAAGTGTCTTGTAAAAAAGTCTGGCTCATCTGGTGAAGATTTTATTACTCAAAACTCTTGGAAATACCTACTGGAATCTCATCCTCTAGTTACCAAAAACGTGTATTTGATAAAGATTGAAATCTGCAACGAAAATGCTGGCATTTATGTTTGTTAACCCTAATTTTTTCTTTCAGTTGCATTATAATGCCCCAGTAGGTGATTAAGCCCCACCCCACCCTCAGGAGAATTTACATAGTCTTGTTAATTACTAATAATTAACATTTGGTGGGGAAGCTTATCTTTACTGGTCGGACATATGTCAGTGTGTTTTACCTTCTCACTATGAAATATACACATTTTAATATTTGCCTTTTGTGGCCCCATTTTCCCCCAGGAAAAAAATATGTGTGTATTGCCCAGGAAAACTCATTTATAGGATTAGTTAGTACTTTTAACTAAGTTCAGAAATCATGACTCATCTCTGACTTTTGTCCACATGACTATTATTTTATTGTTATTGCTTCCTAGAAATTTTCTGGTAATTGTTTTTAGGCAATAGCCCCCAAAATTTCTTAGAGAGATTCCCAGAAATGAGAATGAGCAAATTTCGTGAGATTGTTTGCAGCCTCCCTGTTTTAGCTTCAGTCAAACCTTTATATGAAATCCAAAATCCTTACATCACGGTATGGACCATAAGAATATAGCTCACTTAAGTTAATTTTACTTAAGACTGTTGTTTTAAATCATGATTTCATCTTAATTAATTTATGAGTATGTGTGTGCGTATGTATTTGTGTGTGTTACATGATATATCTTGGGACTCATTATAAAATGTCACTTAGAAATCTTTTTTCAAAAATGCTTAGAGTTGATTGTTTTCCCCCAGGACAATTTCATTGCTATTAGTTCACTTCCTCATCTTATATGGCAAGGAACCAACTGATGCAGGTTTTAAATCTTTGGCTAGGAAATGAACAGATATTTTTAAAGTATGTAGTGTCCTGTTTACTTTGACAACTATAATTTTGCCCAGGAGGTGATTACCAGAATAACTACTTGTTAATTACTACTTTTGCTTTAGGCTAATATTTATCCTCATGAAAAATGTTATTATTTCTTGTGGTCTTTATTGATGACTGATCAGTGTGGGACATCCTAAATCAGGAAAGGAAAAGTGTGCATGTAATGTAAAGTATATTTATTTTAGTTTCTCCCCATCCTGTGACACAAATCTTTGTGTTGCATGGTTTTCCTTTTTTTTTTTTCCAAATTCTTTGGTGTCAGCAGTACATTAACAAAAGAGATTCTGCTTATATTTATAGGGTTTTTCCTTTCAAAGTTATATGATATTTTGACTCTAATATGTAAGAAAGATGAAAACTCATAATGAACCTATTCCTATTTTATTTTATTATTATTTATATTTATTTTTTTAAAGATTTTATTTATTTGACACATAGAGATCACAAGTAGGCAGAGGGGCAGGCAGAGAGAGAGAGAGAGAGGGGAGGAAGCAGGCTCCCTGCTGAACAGAGAGCCGGATATGGGGCTCGATCCCAGGTGTCTTTCTGCAAAGAGACTGTTGGGACCTGGGTGACAAGGAGCCAGGCAGGTGACTTTCTACGCACCCAGAGAAGGTGCGTTTCTAGACAAGGTAACGTCCAATACAAAAGTTCTGCGGCTCATGCAGTGTCTAGGAACAGAAGGGAAAGCATGAACAGAGCAGAGAGAGTCAGGAGGAGCAGAGATGAGGCCAATGAAGGAGGCAGGGGATGTGGGATCCTGCAGGATATGATAGGTAGTTTAAATCTACTCTCAGCGAAGATAAAAAGGCATTGGATGGTCTGACTTGATCTGAGTTATGTTTTTAAAGGAGCACTTTGCTTTTGGTGTGAAAAATGGGTTTAGTGAGAGGAAAGAATGGAAGCCATAGGAGGAGACCATAGTAGCCTCCAAAGAAGGAATAATGGCAGGCCAGCCTAGTATGATAGCTGGAATACTTTTCTCGACTCTGCAAATCACCCTTGTTCTGAAATGCCTCCTACCTCTGGAAAATCAAAATCTTATTTATCTTAACACTTCCTGCTTCAGTGCAAAAAGGGAAGGATAGCATGCTTCCTCCACAGCTATTTCCCATCCCACAGCTTGAGACCCTCAGTACCCTTTTCTCCACATGGAGATTATTTTGAACCATCCAGGTGATTTGATCAAATTGTGTACATGTAAGATATTATTCTTAAGCTCCAATATAACACCACAGATCCAAAGATCAACTTCAACTGACTAAGGAAATACCAACTCCTAGGAGGTTAAGACAATATTTATAAATTCATAATCTAACAGTACTTTGGGGTTAAGCTATGACTTGCAGGATATGATTTACTGACCAATCACAAAGACATCGTCAAGCTGGATTATCATTCTGGAAATGTTTCTTTATACAAGATTCATAAGTGCTGAAGCATCATTTTTAAAAAGCTGTGCTTTGGGAAATTAGTTTGAGTGGAGGGGAATCATATCAGGCAGCACAGACAGGGCCAGCTTCATGGGTATGCAACCTGTGCAGCTGTACAAGGCCTATGCTTCAGAGGGCCCCACACTTGGTTTAATGCTCTGCTGTGACTGTCTTGAATTCTTAATATTTTTTAACAAGGGGCCTTGCATTTTCATCTTGCACAGGACACCACAAAGTATGTACCCAGTCCTGAATGCAGGGCTTAGAAAATTATATGAAAGTCTGTCCCTTTGCTATAAGGCATAGAGAGGGGGCAGGGGTGGAATGGATTTGAATAAAGGGATTCTTAATGAAGTAAATTCACTCCCTGTAGAATTACAGATCACTCAGACTAGTGGTTCTCAAGTTCCTATGTGCAGTACCTGCCTACCTGATTTTTCCCTATCCGTGGCAAAATAAGAGCGTGAATGATGATGTCCTCAGTGCTTTTAGAGCTAACTCTACTCAAATCAAAGAGTTTAGCTCTTTATTGTACAATTAGATTAATTTTGCCATTTTTGGTCTAACATCTCTTTTGGGGGGGTAACATATTGGTAATAGAAGCTTTTTCTGTAAAATAAAATTTGACTACCTCATTTCAGCCCAGAGCTTCTTGACAAATGAAATAAAACAAAATTCCCCCATCCCGCCCCTGCCTTCTGCTTTACTTTTATTTCTTTTTTCAATAATCCCAACATTACTTTTCTCTTATTCAAATCATTCTTAAATAGCAATGACTCACAGTTCATAAATACTTGAACTTACTTTCTTATAGTTAAGTAAAACATGGTCAGAAATAAATACACGTGAATATTAGAATTTCTCATAGGCAAATTCAAAGTTGGAAAGGAATTACCTTCTTGTAACCATAGTATGTATTATTTTCTATAATTCTGATTTTTTTAAAATCCATTCCTTTTTAAAAGAAAAAGATTTATTTATTTTAGAGAGAGAGCATGTGCAGGGGAGAGGGTTGGAGAGAATCTCAAGCAAACTCCCACTGAGTGTGGAGCCCCATGCTGGCCTCGATCTCAAGATCCTGAGATCATGACTTGAGCTAAAATCAAGAGTTGGATGCTTAAACCAACTAAGCCATCCACGTGCCCCAAATCCATTCCTTTTTATGTCCTAAATGGATATAAAAACGGATAGCCACCATTTTCTTTTCATCTTTGTATCCCCAGCACTTAGCATAGTACATCAAACTCATTAAGCTTTCAAGGGAGATACAGAGAGTAATTGATTAGTATATATAAATGATTTTTAACTAGAAATGTCACTGATTTAGAGGAATATCTCCATTCTGTCACCACCTTTTTTGGCAGTTCCAACTTTTCCTTAGCCAGAGAGTAAGGACCTCAAGAAAGATTCATAAACGTGCATTAGATTTGTAACAGGAAGTTAGAATTCAACAGTTGCTCTGTTTCAGCTGGAACTGAGCAAGCATCTGTTACTCCATTACAGAATGAAGTGTGAGACCACCAAATCAAGATTTGAAAAGCTGATGATCAGGAACTGATTTTGTGACTCTTAGCTGACCACCTCCTCCAGCCAGTATAACAGTTTGGAGATTAGGATAGGATTTTCACAGAGAGCTGCTGGTGTTCTGGGAATCCTGTTGTATCCCAGCCCCCCAACAAGAAGTGAGAGAGTCCTTTACCTCCCCTTAAATCTGCGCGTGGAACTTCACTGAGACAACCCAGAGAACTTGGGGTCAACAGTGGGTTGGGCTTTGACTAGACCCCAAGAAATCAAAAAGAATAGGGATGATAGCTGTCTGGAGAATCTGACAGGGGGATGCAAGGAGCTGCTGCATTGTGGGGCTTCCAAGACCCATAAGGCAAAGGCGCTTGCTTCTTGTTGCAAGATGTGGCCATCCAAAGGAGATCTGGCCTGAACGAGTCTTATATCTTATCCGAGAGGGCTGCCTGAGGTGGGGGGGAGGTAACCGCAGCAGGAAGAGCATGACCCACGTACACGGTGGCTGGTGAAGGAGCCATTAGTGACCAGTGGGAAGAGTTACATTTATCCAAAGAGAGGAAATAGTAGGTGAGAGATGGCCAGTGAGGACTGGACCTCAAAGAACCCGTTAAGTATGCCGCCCAACAAGAGATGAGTCTCCTCGTTCTCACCTAACAAGATGCAGTGTGCTGGTGCCAACAAGTACATCCCTGGAGCCTAGTATAGTGCCTGAACATAAAAGGGAATCGCTACCTATTTGGTAAACACAGATGTGGGACCTTGTTAGGCAACTGTCACAGGGATGATGACTAGCATTGCATAGATGAGCATGAGGAAGTTCAGGTGACGTGTCTTATGTCAGGTTTTATTTCTAGTAATGGCAGAACGCTACTCTGAAAAGGAGCCCAGAACAATACTGGGCTGCCATTATCATATTTGTGTTAGAAAGCACATGAGTGTTCATCAGAAGGGCTCAAAATAGTCCTTGCTGTGGTGTTTGTATGTACCAGGGTTTTCCATCTCTCCTCAGGTGAAGTCAAGCCTTTAATGGTGGTTACGTTAAAGATAGCCTGTGTTATACTTCCTGACAAGATGCACTGGTGGCTCAAATATGAATAAGACAATCCTTGACCTCAAGTAGTTTATGCTATGCAGATTAAAGTCAGTTACTTGTTATTTATTTAATGTATTACATGAATAAAGAAATACTAGTTCCATTACTGCTGCTGTACAGTTCAGCAGTTGAACTTGGGTTTCCTAAAAAATTGGAAGTTCTTGAGGCACCTAGCTGACTCAGTCAACAGAGCACTTAATCTCGGGGTTGTGAGTTCAAGTCCCACGTTGGGCCTAGCTTAGGCTTTGTACATACTGTCCCTCTTGGGACAGTTGTATGCCTTCATTTTGTATCCAGCAGCAAGCCTACAATAAAACTTTAAAATAATCTTGACTGAGCCGTGTATGGGTGGATGCTTTTTAAACTATTATGTGGGAGGGCACCTGGGTGGCTCAGTTGGTTGAGTGACTGCCTTCGGCTTGGGTCATGATCCTGGAGTCCTTGGATCGAGTCCCACATCGGGCTCCTAGCTCCATGGGGAGTCTGCTCTTCCCTCTCATGCTCTCTCACTCTGTCTCTCTCTCTCTCTCTCAAATAAATAAATAAAATCTTAAAAAAAATAAACTATTATGTGGGAGACTTTCCTATTAGGCCATTTGAATCTTATTAACTACTCAGGAAGGGGGGGCTTAAATACTGTTCCATAAATATTTTATATACTGTTTCAGTTTTAAACACCAGCCCTGGCATTTGGGTTGAACTTCTTAGAAAGTTAAAGTGAATGTTAGTTCTGACGTTTTCTCTAGGAATGGAAAAGCCATCATATGAATTGTTTTTAAAATATTTCTGTGAAGAGTAAGTTTGTGGAACTTTATTTATCAGATTTATTTGAGCTTCTATAACCTTATAACCTAATGTTTTTGGCAGTCTTCATTGACTTTTCCTTGACTTTCTTTTCCTTTTTCCTTTTCCTTGACTTTCTACTTGTAGTTTTGAGTCTTTGCTTTCCTGTTCCCTAAACAGGATCCTGAAACATTCGGTAGTGAAGGATGGATGCCCTTAGCTGTTTAGCCATGAGCTGGTGGGAAGTGTTGGGTGGTCCAGGCTCTGTTAGCAAATGTATTCTACAAGGAACTGATTTTTATGCAAGTATGAAGGGCAAGCAAAGATCGATAGTTATGCTTCAGAACCATCTAAGTAAAATACTGGCCTAAGATTTAGTAAAGAGTAAAGTTTAATTACATTGCAATAGCTTACAATTAAGAAAGTAGAACAACTTTGGGACCCTTATCATCAAGCTGGGTTTTTTTGTTTGTTTGTATGTTTGTTTGTTTGTTTGTTTCAAAGATGTCCTTATTTGTGGTGTCTGGGGGCCTGTGCCCAAGACAGTCTTGGCATAGCCTGTTTTGTCAACCCTGGCGGTAGGTCAGAAGCAGATGAGTAGCCTGGAGGTTGTGCAGGGACCCCACGTTTGCCCAGGGGGACTTGCCTGCACCTCACAGCAGCTGCCCGGGACCTAAGTGTCAGCAAAGCCCTCCTCCACAATGTGTTTTCCTCGGGGCTCAACCCAGCGTCACCGTAGCACACCTGTGTGTCACTGACCTTTCTTTCTGTGCTATGAAAAAAATGGCTATAAATTGTATAAGTAGTCACCGTTTGTTAGATAAGCATTTGTGGACATGTAAAGTAAAAGTTACATAATGCTGCCATTTAAAAAAAAAGACTTGAAAGTCCTCCAGTCTTAAATATAGATTGCTACTTTTTGCCATCATCAGATTTTATTTTTTATTCTTTAATACATTTACTGAATAACTGTTTTAAATAAGAAGTTATGTAGGAATTTCTGTTGGTCCTTAATAAGATTAGAAATGAACATAATATATAGTTTTTTGGGTTTTTTTTATAACTGCCTTTTTTTTCTGGCTTTGTTAATGTAAAATATTTTGTTTCTCTGCATCCAATCTCTATTTGATTTTTCCCTTAATGTAACTTACCACCTGCAGAAATATGGGGCCTGGAAAATGCAGTAGTGAAATGTCCATTAGCATAAACCAGTCTAGTAACACATGTTTAAAAGGGTCTTCTAGCCTAAGCCTATTTCTGAGACTGTATTCAACCATAATTTTTAGCTTTCAAAATTGGTTCAGGTCTTAGATTAGTAGACAGTGCTTTTTCTACATAACTGTTAGGAATTTTGTTTTTGTTTTTGTTTTTTTTAATTATTTTTATTAACTATATTGTATTATTAGCCCCAGGGGTACAGGTCTGTGAATCGTCAGGCTTATACACTTCACAGCACTCACCATAGCACATACCCTCCCCAATGTCCATAACCCAGACACCCTCTCCATACCTCCCTCCCCCCGGCAACCCTCTGTTTTGTGAGATCAAGAGTCTCTTATGGTTTGTGTCCCTCCCAATCCCATCTTGTTTCATTTTTTCCTTCCCTACCCCCCAAACCCTCCACCCTGACTCTCAAATTCCTCATATCAGAGATGATATGATATTGTCTTTCTTTGATTGACTTATTTCGCTCAGCATAATACCCTCTAGTTCCGTCCACGTTGTTGCAAATGGCAACTTCTTTTGATGGCTGCATAGTATTCCGTTGTATATATATACCACAACTTATTTATCCATTCATCTGAATTTTGTTTGTTTTTTCCCCCTTTGATCTTGTGTTTTCTAACCAAAGAGATATGACTGCAATTTCTTTTTTTTTTTTTTTTAAGATTTTATCAATTTATTTGACAGAGATTACAAGTAGGCAAGAGAGGCAGGCAGGGAGAGAAAGAGGAGGAAGCAGGCTCTCCGCGGAGCAGAGAGCCCAATGTGGGGCTTGATCCCAGGACCCTGGGATCATGACCTGAGCCGAAAGCAGAGGCTTTAACCCACTGAGCCACCCAGGCGCCCCATGACTGCAATTTCTTAAGAAAGATTTGGGATGGGGTGCCTGGGTGGCTCAGTGGGTTAAAGCCTCTGCTTTCAGCTTGGGCCATGATCTCAGGGTCCTGGGATCGAGCCCCACATCGGGTTCTCTGCTCAGTGGGGAGCCTGCTTCCCCCTCTCTCTGCCTGCCTCTCTGCCTAATTGTGATCTCTGTCTGTCAAATAAATAAATAAAATCTTTAAAAAAAAAGAGAAAAGAAAGATTTGGGACATTGTGATTGAGACAAACTAAAAATGAAAAAAAAAACATAATCTCATTACTTGCAGGTCTTCTGAATCAAGACATGTGTGGAATCTATGTGAAGAGATCATGTATTCTCTTATCCGTCCATGTAGTAAATATTTCTGGTGGACACTGTGTGCAGAGCACTGTGCTCGGTGCATAAAGGGATTGTGCCTTCAGCCCCACCAGCGTATATAGCCAAGTGAGAGAGACAGAACAAAGTGAACATGAGTGAATATATTATTAGACCTTGTGAGAAGCGGATGAGCAGAGTGCTAAGGAATAATTTGGGACTGGGTGGGGAGTGGGGAGCAGGAAACGAGATCAGCCTACTTAGTGTCATTGGTGATGGTTTTGCTAAGGAGACTGAAACATGAGAAGGAAATAGCAACTCAAATAGCATTCCGGCTGAAAGGATTAATATGTGTAAGGACCTTGCGGATGGAAAGAGCTTGACATGTTCAGGGAACCTTGAAGGACACCAAAATGACTACAGCATGAGCAAGAAATAGGCCAAGACAAGGAGTAGCCCAAGGCGAAGTAGGAGATAGACACCTGCAGGACCTGATGGGCCGTAGAAAGAAGCTAAGAAATGTATCCAGCCACAGTGGGAAGCCATTCAATTATTTGAAGGAAAATGATCTGTTTCTTTTATGCTTAAAAATGCTTGTTTTGGCTGCTATAAGATGAATAGGTAGTAGGAGAGGAAAGTCTCAGTAGTCTTGGACCAGTATGGAGGCTTTGGCAGTAACCCAGAAGAGGGATGACTAAAGCGGTGGTGGTGGAGATGGAGAGAAGTGGAGAGATTTAATACAGAACTTGAAGGCAGAATAAAGAGCACTTGTTGATGAATTAGAAGTGGAGAGTGTGGCAACTATAACTTCCAGGTTTCTGGCTTATGTGGGGGTGCTGGCACCATTTACAGAAATAGAGAAGGTGAAAAGGAAGGTTGGGGTGAGTTTAGGAATCGAGAATTTGTTTAGGGACATGTTCACTTAAAGATGTACCACAAGTAATGGATAATGCCAAGAAGCTAGTGGTATATTTAACTTTGCAGTCCTGGGGAGGGTTTGCGCTCGAGGTAAAAATATGGTAGTTTTCAGGGGCACCTGGGTAGCTCAGTTGGTTAAGCATTTGCCTTCAGCTCAGGTCTTGATCTTGGGGTCCTGAGATCGAGCCCTATGTTGGGCTCCCTGCTCAAAGGGTAGTCTGCTTCTTCGTCTCCCTCTGGCCATCCTCCATCCCACTCATGCTCGTGCTTGCACTCTCTCAAATAAATAAAAAAAAAGAAATTGGGGCATCTGGATGGCTCAGTGGTTTAAGCCTCTGCCTTCAGCTCAGGTCTTGATCTCAGGGTCCTTGAATCAAGCTCCCACATTGGGCTCTCTGCTCAGCAGGGAGCCTGCTTCTCCCTCTCTCTCTCTGCCTGCCTCTCTGCCTACTTATGATCTATCAAATAAATAAATTAAACCTTTAAAAATAAATAAACAAATAAAATGTGAATTTTTCATCATAAATATTTCATCTCAAGGGAATGGTTGAGAACATCTAAGGAGATCATGAAAATAGAACAGAGGGAGGCTCAACTCCATCAGGCCTCTGGAAAATCAAAATTTTAGGATTGGTTAGGAAAAAAAGAGGCTCTTCAAGAAATAGTAAAAAAAAGAAATATTAGAAGAATTGCATATCAGGAAATCTGAGCTAGAATTTTTCCAGATAGAGGGACTATAAAAAAAGACATGTATATGTACCAGAATGCATCATGCTGAATATTTATATGGATAGTGTTGTATTATCCTTTTAAAAACGCTTTGAGGTAAGTACTATGATTAAACCCCTTTTACCCGTTTTAGAGAGAGATTTAGTAGTTTGCCCAAGATTCTGTAATAAGGAGGTGAGTTCAAGACCTGGGCATTCTAACTCCAGAGTCCATGGCCTGAATCTCCGTGCTGTCCACCTCCCCAAATACATCCTACTGCTAAAAGGTTAAGAGAAGTGAACACCAAAAAGTCACCTTGCATTTGACCCCATAAATTGACTGAGTACCTAAATGTGTCATTTTCTGAAAGTGGCAGGTGCCAAACTGAGAATGTCGCACAGTGAGTAGCAGATGATGCTGAGAGCTGAAAAGGAGAGAAGAGAAAGCAAGACATGGGAAGGTAGCTTTAGAAAGAGAAGGACTTGAAGGGATGGGAGCTGTTAGCCCCCGGCTAAGTGCTGGTGGGAATGGGTGAGTAAAGACAGCGCCATCAATGACCAGGATGGGAAGCAAACCGGGGAGTAAAGCCTCGAGTAAGTGACCTAGGAGGAACATTTTCTCCCTTCCCTGCATCCCTTCATTTGGGCAGAAAAAAAGACATTTCCTTGTTTTCTGAAGGATTTAAAAGAGAGCTTTGGTTGTCGATAACTGTGGCTTCCCAAAAGAAGAAGAGGGATGTCTCAGACTGTGGCCCAGCCCCCTCTGCCTCCTCTCTTCGGGACTCGCTGCCCATGGGTCAGTCTCCCCAGGGCACTGCATCTCTAAGCCGTCCACTTGTGATGGGGTCCCTGACACCTGTATCTTTCCTCAGCTGGTTCAGGACTCACAGAGGGAAGAGAGTGGTTAGTACATTAAAACCTCGAGTGTGAGAGAGGATGCAGTTGGAATCAGAGAACACATGGTGAGATGGGGTTTAACAAGAAGACCACATTCTCTTCTGTAATAGGAAAAATAAAAAGATTTAAAACAGTAGGGAAAGGTAAAAGTAGGTTTATTGAGGAGCCATTGGGAAGAAGACAATTATTTCTTTAATGTAATTTTAAATGTTATATAATATGTTTATCTGAAGGAAGTCCAAAATCCACCTCCATTGTACTGAGGGCCCTATTTGGTCTTCATGTATTAAATTACTATCACCTGAACGGAAGAAACCTATAACAGATACGCAGTGATTTTCAAATTGGGGTAAGAGGACATAGCGTGCCTATCCAGGGTGGCTGATCAGAATCTAAGTAGGGCAGTTTCAAAAAAAATCATTTTCAATCAATAATATAATCAACACTGCAATCTTACATTTAAAAACCGTAAAGCATCATTTTCATTTGAAAACAGTTAGGATCACTTACGGATTTTTTACATCTATCAAAGGATGATCTAAATTTAAAGAGGTAAAGAGGGCCCCTGGGTGGCACAGTCACTTAAGCATCCAGCTCTTGGTTTCTGCTCAGGTCATGATCCCAGGGTCATGAATGAAGCCCTGGGGCTCAGTGATCAGTTCGGGAGTCTGCTAAAGTTTTTTCTCCCACTGCCTCCTACACCCCACATGATTGCTCATGCTCTCTCTATCAAATAAATAAATAAATCTTAAAAAAAAAAAAAAGACGTAGAGAAGCAATGGATTAACCAGAGTTATGTTTTCCATTAAGATCCTGAATTAATATGTAAACACAAGACCTGCATTTTTCTGTATGTTCATTTCCTGATTCTTGAATCTTCATTTGGGGAAATTAAGATGGGAGATTGTTGTGCTACATTGGCATTTTAACTGTAAACCACTGGGCTTTGGTCCAGATGATCATTACCTACAGAAGCTATCTTGATTAAGTTCAGAGTTGCCTTATGTTGTACGTAAGCAAAACTACGTTTTAATCAGCTAGTCCATATGTTTTATACAGATAGTGGGTAATAGGCCCTGTCGAAAATAGATTCCTTTAATCAGAAATGTTGGATAGAAGCCTAAGTCTTAAGATAGTCTTATTTATTCTGATTTCTTCTTACTAAAATGAATAAACAGAATGCATTCAGTGTGGCAATAGCATGTTACAAATCATTTCATCAAAGGTAATAAAATTAAGTTTCATCTCTAAATTATTGTAGAGGACTGTTTAACATTTATAAGAATTTGACTTCTAAATCCTTCAAGCCCTAATCTTTGGATTTGCATAATGTGTTTGTACTTTCAGGATTTTCCAGTTGAAAGGCTTTGAAGTTCCAAGGCAAAAACTGAAATAAATTGGAAATTTGTGTAATTTCAAGGTGAATGCTTGTAATATAGTAGTATAATTGGAAAGTACATGGAAAGGGAAACTCGTGAAATGTTACTACTATTAACTTAGTGCTTTGAAATTTCATAGTAGAAAGATAATGTGCAGAACTCTTAATGAGTGCTCCAAAAATATTAAGTAGATATTTCTAGTCAATAAAATTAAAATGTTTCTTCTTTAGGTTGTTTAAAAGCAGTAGATCCTGAATTTGAACCCAATTCCAGAGTCCTTGCTCCTTCCTCTTCTCCATGCCACCACTGAAAAGTTTTGTGTAAGGATATCAATTTATCAAAGTACAGAGTGTTTCCTTGCAAATTTTAAGACTGGGTTTAGTGAATAAAGAATTGAAATATTATTCACATTGATCATAGTGGAGATTTTGAATGTATTCCCTTTTTTAAAATTCAAAAGCGCATTCCCATAGTGGGGTGGGAAGAATGCTATCTTAAATGAATGAATTAAATGGGTCATTGTATCTGCTCCCCAACTGTCCAAAGTCTTACTCTTTTAGTTTATTTTCATAGCTTTTTAATATGTGAACTTGCTTATCTTTTTGTATTATTTCTTGTGGTTTTTTCCCCAAGATGAGACCATTCATTCATCCCGTCATCTATTTACTTATTGCCTACCAGATGCCAAGAACCATGCTAAATCCTAGAAATAAACTGATGAACAGGCTTAGATTTCTGTGAATACAGGGATTAAGTTAATCTGGTGATAAGGACTCCTCATGGAAAGGGCTTTTTACTCTCTCTCCTCTCTTGGCTGGTGTGAACACAGGTATAAATAAACCAGCTGGCAAACCTGGAGGACTTGGATGTCTTGTTCATGAAAGGTCTATAAGAAATATTCACCTTTTATGTCAGGACTTATTAATAACTCTAGAGAGGCAGATTGGTCTGGGATTTAATTTCTGGTATTTTTAGCATAGAATTAGGTATAATAGTGAATTCATATATGCTTCTAATAACTCATGTTATAGACACTGGTCTTGCCCTTCACAGATTTGAATTCAGTTGCATTTAACAAGAGAATTTCTGGCAAACCATTCCTACATATCTTGGCACCTGCGGCTTAATTCTTGAATTCTCTATTGTCTGTATTTCCAAATAGGAAAGTGTACATTTCTTAGGATGAAAACAGGGCTAGAAACATGTCTTTTTATAACAAGGTACCTAGTTTTGGTGTCCCATTAACTAATACCAATTTGCACTCCCAAAGGATACTTCTGTT
>PISX010018784.1:0-39299 GCA_004024625.1 Mellivora capensis | reverse complement strand
AGAATGACTCCCCCCCCAAGTTTATCTTCAAGTGATCGGATTAAGAATGACTCCCCCCCAAGTTTATCTTCAAGTGATCGGATTAAGAATGACTCCCCCCCTCAAGCTTTCTTATTTTTCAGCATTTCTGTGTTGAACATGATTTACTCTGATAACCAAGAGAAAACAACACATTATTTTTTAAAGCCTCGTGTCTGCCTTGCAGAGAAATAGTCCCAATACAGTGACCTACAGAGTCTTCTCTGCCAGCCTCCCTAAAAGGCTTTACCTGCCTTACCTCCCTAAAAGGATTACCTGCTGGCTGCCTATTAATTTGAAGGGAAGCAGCCAGGGGAGGGCAGCCACTGCCTCTGAAACAGCGTGTGTGGCTGAGGGGGCAGCTTCCTTTGATGAAATATTGCTAAACGATGAAATTCTATCTCCTGCAAGAAATGATTTCTGCTGGCTGTGAAAACGTCAGGCTGGAGCCTGCCCTTGGAGAGGCGGCTGCGTTACTCTGTATTTGTAAAATCAGCAGAGCCTATGCATGAGCGGTCACAGTGGGTGATTTTACAAGCTACTCACTACGGGCATCTGCGCATTGAAAACCATTGCTTGGAGAAGATTCAACCCATTGTGATTCCCTCTTGTTTCACGCTTTGCCGTTTTGAAAGGGGGTCGCTTTACCCAAGAGAAAATGCTCTTTGGTGAAATGATGACAGAGACCTATGAAGCTACAAAATATGAACCTGAACTTGGTACAGTCTGGCCTTTGATACATTGTTTAACCGCTTCTCAGCCTCGCCCCACTCACACTCCTGACCTGCTCCGTCAGCAACGCCAGCTCTATGCAGAAATGTGGGCTTCTAGAAGGAATTGAGTGCTGCTTAGGAATAACAGCTGTGGGAAGCCTGACCCATGGATGTTCTGCCCAGTTCTCCCCAAGACTTCAGGTGTCCTGACATAGGCCAAAGACCCTGCTGGGTCTGCTCGGTGCTGGGTCTCTACACTTCAGACGACCTACTGGCCACAATGGCCAAGTCAGTATTTGATGGCACTGGGGCACCTGTCTGCTGCTGGCTTGACACTGAGTCATTGCATCAACTCAGCAGATAGTAAGAGTTTTTAACCCACACAGATTGTGCTTCCTTCAGACTGTGACTTGGTGAAGTCTCCAGGCTTTTTCTCCTGTCTGCCTTCACCTGAGTATCATTTGCTGTGAACTTTACCTTGCAAACTGTCTTTCAAAATCGCAATGTTTTAACCAGGGAAATTAATTTTGCCATCAGTGAAGCTGGTAATAAAACATCACAAAAAGTTACGAGAGCACTTCCAATTTTAAAAATTAGACTACAAAAACGAGCCATTGAGAGAAATCGTTCTTAGTCAAGGTAGACACAACAAAAAACTTGTGAAGCCTTTTCAACATGTTGTTTGGGTCACATCCCCAGAGACTTGAACCTTGAAAATGCTTCACTTAAGAGACATTGCATTTGAAGAATTACTGGAAGAAATGAGGCAATGCTAATAGCATTCATTGTTAGTAGAATATTTCCTGAAGGATGGCATATGATTTTCCTTTAGACTTAGTTGCATCCAGACAAGAAGATGTTTACCCAGTGGTTAGTCTTGCCCCCGACTACTGACTCAGATTGGCATGAGACCCGAGCAGACAGCCCTCTTAACTGAAAGTGGAAGGATTGTCCACCTCTGTTAATAACGTCTTTCCTAACTGAGCCGCTTATCTTCCCCACAATTTTCCAAGTTATGGCTCAGAGTTCCTGATCTCAAGCCAGAGCAAAAGGGAACTCATATTTGTTAATGACTCTCATAGCATTATTTCTAGAGAGAAATTAAGTGTGAGAATAAATAACTTGGCCAAGGGTCTGACAGATGAAAGCAGACAGATCTGAAGAGAACATAACAGTATGGCTGCATTTGACTAACTATGCATCTATTCCGAGGGGAAGATAAAATGCTTTTTTTAAAATCAGTATTGGATAAGAACATAATTCTTACCCCCCTTTTTAAAAATATATATATTTTTCAATTTATTTATTTGTCAGAGAGAGAAAGCAAGCACAGGCAGACAGAGTGGCAGGCAGAGGCAGAGGGAGAAGCAGACTCCCTGCCGAGCAAGGAGCCCGATGTGGGACTCGATCCCAGGACGCTGGGATCATGACCTGAGCCGAAGGCAGCCGCTTAACCAACTGAGCCACCCAGGCGTCCCCCTTCCCCTTTTAAAAGAGATTTTATTTATTTATTTGACAGAGAGAGATAGCGAGAGAACACAAGCAGGGGGAGTGAGAGAGGGAGAAGCAGGCAGGGAGCCCTATGTGGGGCTCCATCCCAGGATCCTGGGACCACAACCCGAGCCAAAAGCAGAAGCTTAATGACTGAGCCACCCAGGTGCCCCTCTTTTCCCCTCTTCTATCCTACATAAATGTAACACAGTATTGAAGTCATCAAAACAGCCTCAGACAAGGCCAGAAAGGGAGGCAAGGCTGCCTCCTTTCTTCGTACATGTGACCAGAGTTCTGAAAAAGTTGTCAAACTACCATGTCAGGTAGTAAACGTTCAGTTAACACAAAGGAAAGTGTTGTAATCGAAAGATCGTGTCTTTATTAGCTTAGACATACAGAGTGGTAATTGTATGTTACTATTACTTCATGGCCAATTATTCCATCCCTCCGGGTTGAGCCCTCACAGAAGGTCTTGATAGCACCTGCTATGCCAGATTCATTTTTAAGCCACAGTGTTTCCAAACGATGACTCTTTGTGGCCTCTCTGCAGATCCCAAGTGATCCAGACAGATGAAGTTAGTGACTTACCCTCCCAGAAAGAGATATTACCAACTTGAATGAATGCTTCGAAATTTCTCGGTGGGTTCAGGATTTCTGTCCCCTACCTTACTACAGATAGGTTAGAAGGACAGACTTCCAAACAATATCTGGGACGAGATAATAGTAATAGCTGGAAAAGAAGCTCCCTTGAAGATGGAGATTGATTCGTGAACAGAGCTACCCTTTGGTTCTGATTCTAGGACTTCCCTCTAAGCATGCTGCTGTTATCTGGGAGTTTATGTTCAAAGCTTTGCAGCATCTGTCCTCGAGCTTTCCAGAAAAAGGATGGCTAAGCAGGAGCAGAATGATCACATCATTCACACTTGAACTCAATGCGATGAGCACATTTGTTTGTCCTCATTAAGTGCCGTGGAGCCGGCGCTAACCGACATGCAGAGGCAATGTGCTGGGGCGGGGCCAGGGGGTTGGGAGCTGGGCTCTCTCTGCCTGCAGCCTGGGGAGATGACCGCTTCTCTGAGCTCTGAGCTAACTTGTCCAGAAGAAGAGGCATTAAGGCAGAGTTTTTCCAGAAGCTCCCAGGGTCCCCGGGGAAATGCCCAAGACCACCTCAGGGGTCTGGAGGAAAGCCAAACAGGGTACCCACAGGGTACCTGGCTTCCATGTCAAACTTGGAGGGTTTATATATATATCAAATTCTAAGGTAGACTGATTTTAAAGCTGTGCAAAGCACAAGACGAGCTAACCTTCATGTTCTTTACTTATGAAAAGGCAAAATGAGGAGCCTGATCATCTTTTCTTGTGGTCAAACACGATGGCGCCTGGAGCCAGCCTACCTGGGTTCAACCCTCATCTCTTCTATCTAGAGCCGGGTGAACCTGGGCAAGTTTGTTACCTTCTCTTTGACTCGGTTTCCTCATGTGTAGCATGAGTGTAATAGCAGTAGTTGCTGCATATCATTCTTGCAAGGATTAGATGAGGTAATCGATACAAAGCCCTCGGAACAGCGCCTGGCACACAAGTGTTTCCTTTTATTATTGGCCCCAGCTAGCTGGGAGCTTCTGGCCCGCACGGTTAATAAAGCCACAAAAGGAAATGCAGAAGAGCTCACTTATTCCACGTAAAGGTGCTTGGGAACATAATTGGATTTGCTGAAAGTGCCTTTTTAAACGGTACTGTTGGTTTCTGATTCACATTTGGGAAGAAAAGCAGAACAGAAGGTGATAAATTCCTTTATGGGTGAGCTTGGCAGGAAAGGCAGATGCGACTGCAAAGTTAATTGGTGAATGGGAGGTGGGACCCCTGGGCAAAGGCAGACTGACGGCAAGAACATGTTCTTCCCTCTCCTGCCCCGGTTTGTGGTGATTAATTCATTAGGGATTCTGAAAGGCCATTCCTGGGTGGCCGCTGGTCCTGTCTTTGCCCAGACGGGGATGACGTCAGCATAGCATTTGTAGAGTTTTGTGGAGTTTATGGAGTTCTGCAAACCTCTGGAGGATTCCTGGAGCTACAGATCGTTTTCAGGCTGCTGGCCAGCTCTCGGATCACTGAATCCCACTTGAACCTTGCATATTGCAACTTACTTGTCTCCATCATGATTTCTGTTGTGGTCGTTGTTCTTTGTACAAGCACAGGGGCATGAGAAAACCTCCAAAGTTCCTTATATACGACTCAGTTTTCTAGCCCTGCGGGCTTGAATCTCTCTCAGAATTCGGCTCCATTTGTCATGGAATGAGATAACACACCGGACCTACACCAAGTTTAAGATGCAGAATTTAAGACTGTAAAATGTATCATTAAGAAAGACTGGGACGCCTGGGTGGCTCAGTTGGTTGCACGACTGCCTTCGGCTCAGGTCATGATCCCCTAGACCCGGGATCGAGTCCCACATCGGGCTCCCAGCTCCACGGGGAGTCTGCTTCTCCCTTTGACCTTCTCCTCGCTCATGCTCTCTCACTGCCTCTCTCTCAAATAAATAAATAAAATCTTCAAAAAAAAAAAAAAAGAAAGAAATACCTGCTAATTAGACTCTAACACAAGCTTTAAAAAATAAAAGTTTGAAAATACTCCTTTGGACTGACTTAGACCGATTTTTTAAAATTTAAAATCACACACCACTCTCACATAAATACATACATACATAAAAAGGAAAATATCAGGTTAGGGTTTTCCTAAAACTTTTTTCCATAGAGTCTGAGTCTTCTGAATCACTCTTTTTAAACCCTCGTATCTCTATTCCTTCACATAATATCATTCTGTGCAGTTAGGGGCAATGAGTATGTAGAATGTCAACATCAACATCAACATCAATAAATCGTGATATAAATTTCTGAAGTCATTGTAGATGGCCTGGGGGCTCAGCACAGGTGGTGACAACCATGCCACGTCTCAACTGAAATGCCCTATGAACAGCTATGACAGGTTTGTAGCTGTGCCAGAAATGACAACTCTTTCATAACTACCACCAGGCCAGCATCAATAAAAAGATGCATCCTAAATGAAGACACATTTAAATATGGGGGGGGGGGGAATCTGTGTCTTGAATCCATGAATTAGTAATAAACGTTTACACTTGTTTTTTTCAGAGGATGGGTTTAATTCTCAGGCAACTTTTCAAAGATTGTTGAAAAACTGTACCCCATCCTGTTAGAAGATACGCAGCAAAGGTTTGGCCTTTTCCAAGAACTTGACTGTTCCTCCCATCAGGGTCTGCTGGAGGACTGGAAAGATCCCAGAGGCAAGAGCCAGCCTCCGGAGAGGACAGCTGCTCCCGGGAAGATGATGGCATTGTTATTTTCTCTGTTAAAATACAAATACCCTTAAAAAGGTCATTCAGTGTCACCCTCTGATTAATGATTTCTCCCTTCCAGGGTGGATTTTGCCAGAGGCTTATTTAAAGGAGCCAACCTTTTAAACTACAATTTTTAAAAAAATATTTTATTTATTTATTTGACAAAGATCACAAGTAGGCAGAGAGGCAGGCGGGGGCGGGGTGGGGAGCAGGCTCCCCACTGAGCAGAGAGCCCGATGCAGGGCTTGATCCCAGGACCCTGAGATCATTACCTGAGCTGAAGACAGAGACTTAACCTATACTGAGCCACCCAGGTGCCCTGTAAATCACAACATTTTTTTTTTAAGTCATCTCTAGCCCAAAGTGGGGCTCATACTCATGACCCCGAGATCAAGAGTCACATGCTCTAGTAACTGATCCAGCCGGGTGTCCCTCTAAAGAGCCAACCTTTCAAAAAGAAAAATCTCGAAATGTTTTAATAGCATAAAGCTTAGATCAGAAAAGACCATATATTGTATGATTCCATTTACATAAAATGTCCAGAATGGACAAATAACTAGAGACAGAAAGTAGATTAGTGTTTGCCAGGGGCTAAGGGGAGGCAGATGGGGGTGACTGGTATTGGGTTCAGGGTTTCTTTCTGGAGAGGCTAAAATGTTCTAAAATTAGATTGTGGTGATGGTTGCACAAACCTGTGGTTATACTAAAAACATTGAGTCGTACACACTTAACTGGGTAAATTGTATAATATGTGAATTATATCTCAACAAGGGAGTTAAGACAAATGTTTGTCAGAATGTGTTGTGTGTGTATAAAATAACCCAACCAGTTCTTTTGCACTTATCCTGGTGATATTTATTTAATAAAAACTTGGAATTATTTTGTTCAAAGCAACCCAGCAGATTCAACAAAGCAAATGCTAGCGCCTGTAGCGAAGAAAAACTGATCTCTTCTTGGAGGAACCCACAATCAAGGAACAGCAGAAGGGAGATAGATGCATAAATAATTCTGGAGGGCAGGGGAAATATTCTGAGAAGACTTGAGGACATTTCTTGGTGAACTCAGGATCTGACTTGACTTTGAAGGCATTGGACTTTGATAGGTAGTTATAGGGGGAGTGAGGAAGGGGTCACAGACAGAGTCGAGAAATGTCTCATTTCCCTCTGCAAGCAGAGAGAGGCTCTTGGCAAGAGGTCCCAGTCCAGGTGAGTTTATGGGTCCAAACCTCTGAGAGCTTCTCTGGGAAGAGTTGAGGAATCCATGAGCCGCGGAGAGTGAGGGTAGTTGGAGTCAAGCCAGAGAAGATTCTGGGACCGTGGGGAGAATGTTGTCAACAATGAGAAAGGAGCAGGGGCATTGAGCAGCCGACTGCTGGGACAGATTCTGTTCTCAAATCCAACTTTCTTAACTCTCAGCTCTGTCATTTCTTCCTGGAATGACTGTCATAACACATTCTGTGTCATCTGTGTCACCGGCCTCTGGTGGCCTTGGGAGGTTGTGGTCTAGTGGAAAAACACCAGCTTTGTTCAACTTCTTATCATAGGATCATATTCCATTAAAAACCATTCCTGCCCCTTGTAACTCCTGTTCTCTAAGGGGTCTGCCCACTCTGGAAGCCTGACTGCAACTAGCAGGTGGATTTGTGAAGGATAGGTTTCTTTCTTCAACCAACCCCCCTAGATTTTTAATCTAGGAATTTATTTTAAAAAATAATTAAATAAGTTGAGATGGATTGAGTCCATACTTTGGCAACTAACAATTTAGACTTAAGCAAATAGCTGACCCAATCAAAATTTATATATAAAAACATACGGAAGAATTCTGGTGTTAACTTTTATTCCCTCCTCACTGAGCATCTGAGGTGATTTTTAACCAGATTTCACTGAGGTCATTGTATCTGTGTTGGCCTGTCAGGATCTTTTCCTTTTCTTTCCCAGGATGTTTTTATGAGGTAATCCCCTATGAGGCTTCATGCTTTTCCTCATCCATGCTTGTCATCGAAATGGTTTCTTCCTCGCATGAAGGCTTTTCATTTTCTTTCTCCATCTACAGTGGCCCAAAGTGCTCTGTTTAAGAAGAGACTCTTCATCAAGTGTGTTTCTGTCACAGGCCGGAGAGGAACGCACGTGGAGCAGAAGGCAAGTGTTTCCTCCCTCAGCACGGCAAGCGGCCACCTGTTATCCAGGAAATTCTCCCTCCACCCACCCACCCCTCTTCATTGATTCTGTGCTCTGTGTCAGAGCTGTGCCTGTAAGCTCTCAGAGAAGTAAAGAGGATGTTTATAACTTCTTGTTTGAGTATTAACTTAAAAAAAAAATCTCTATCCAGCTCAGAAGTCATTGGTTGACATAAACACTCTGGTTTGGTTGTTCCCCCTTTCTCTGTTAGACTCTGCTCCGCCTTCATTCTTACTGTGGGCCACGTAGCTCCCTGCAGCGGCAAGCTTGTGTGCAGGCACACACTTGGGCACACGTGCCACCTCTGCTGGGCGAGGGTGTGGCTTATACCATTTAAAGGAAAGGCAGAGAGGTTCTGGGAAGCCTCACTTGACCTCTCTTCCCGGCTCTCCTTAGTCCTGCTTTTGCATCTGAACTATTTCCGTCCTTGATCAATAGATGCAAATTCATACAATAATAAAACCAGAGAGTGGGGCACATGGGTGGCTCAGTCCTTAAGTGTCTACGTTTGGCTCAGATCATGATGCCAGGATCCTGGGATCGAGCCCCACATTGGGCTCCCTGCTCAGTGGGAAGCCTGACTCACCCTCTCCCTCTCCCACTCCCCCTACTTGTGTTTCCTCTCTCACTGTGTCTCTCTCTGTCAAATAAATAAATAAATAAAATCCTTAAAAAAAAAAAAAACAAACCCAGAGATGCTTATTTAATTCAAGCAAGAAATATTCCTATCCATCTGTACCATCACGGTGGATAATCAAAAATTTGCACACTTATTTTTATTAAATCAAAGAAGAGTATAAAATTAGTGCAGTTTCTAATTCCATAATATCACTCACTGCAGATTCCTTTCCCTCAAGCTATTTGACTAGATTGGCTAATTCATACTATGGGATATTTTCAACTGTTTACCAAATTGGAACAAGTCCAGACCAGATGCTTTTAAAAAATGCATTCTTCATAAACCAGGAAAAGATCCTAAACTCAGAGACAATCCCAGATGTTTGGATGTTTTATCTCAACTGGGATGGTAAAACCCTCTTGTCATTGATTTGTCAGATCAAATGATTTCTTTATTGTGACTGGTAATTGCACAAGAGCAGCCCTGGCTGACACCATCATTGACATTACCTCCTCCTATAAACACCAGTAGAAGAGAATTCTGAATTACTAAGAAAGGTACCGCTCTATGACTCTTCTATGATTGCTTCTATCAACTTCTTCAGTCTCGAGTTTCACGTTCCCGACAAATATACAAATACTGCCTTTCTTTGCTTATAGGCTAGTTCACAGAACACACCGTTGCTTGAAATTATTTTTTTGGCTTATATTTCAAATGATTATAAACCTGAAGACTTCCAAGCAAAGGAAGTACTTAATTTTTTTAAGTTTAAATTGTTTACCCCCCCTTTTTTAAAGGTCAGTTATTGGGGTGCCTGGGTGGCTCAGTGGGTTAAGCCTCTGCCTTCGGCTCAGGTCATGATCTCAAGGTCCTGGGATCGAGCCCCACATCAGGCTCTCTGCTCAGCGGGGAGCCTGCTTTCCCCTCCCTCTCTGCCTCCTTATGATCTCTCTCTGTCAAATAAATAAATAAAATCTGGGGGCACCTGGGCGGCTCAGTGGGTTAAAGCCTCTGCCTTCGGCTCAGGTCATGATCCCAGGGTTCTGGGATCAAGCCCTGCATCGGGCTCTCTGCTCAGCAGGGAGCCTGCTTCCTCCTCTCTCTCTCTGTGCCTGCCTCTCTGCCTACCTGTGATCTCTGTCTGTCAAATAAATAAAATTTTAAAAAATCTTTAATAAATAAATAAAATCGGTAAAAAAATAAAGTTCAGTTATTTTGTGTTCATGTTTTGTAAATTATTTATTCAACAAAAATTCATATACTATTAACTAATGAAAAGATAATGGCAGAAGCAGTCAATGGTCAATAAACAAAAAAAATGCATGATTACATACTTGATAGATGTTCTAAATAAAAAGATGTAGTGGGATATTAACAGTGAGTACGTGGCGTGTGTATGTTTGTTGTTAGATAGAGAGAGGCCTCTTGGAGGAGGTCACACTGAAACCAAGGCCTGAAAACAGGAGGTAGACAAAGAGAAAGGGAGCAGAGTTCCAACAAGAAGGAACAGTAAGTACAAGGCCTCGAAGAAGAAAATATGTTGGTATATTCAGTTGGAGAAAGGATTTCAGTGTGGCCGGGATGTGCAGAGCAAGGAACAGGTGAGTCAAGACAGGAAAGGGGAAAAGGCCAGATCATGTGGGCCAGGAAAGAAGTTTAGAGTTTACTGGAAGCAAAATCTGTTTAAGGTTGTTGAATAATGCTGTATAATGACTCAGTTCATATTTTAAAAAGATAACTGTGGCTCTCTTTTGGTGGGAACTGGGAAGTCAGGCCACTATTGCAGTGATTAGGGAAAAGTGGAGAATGAATTACAGCTGGAGAGAAACTGTTGGAAGATGAAAAATATTCAAGGAAGTAGAAAAGGCAAGATTTATTGAAAGTAAGAGAAAAGAGGGAGGGAGGAACCCAGCATGGCAGGGCCTTTTAGATTTTGCTACTGGATGGAAGATGGTACCACTCAATGAGATGGAAGAAAACAAGGGGAGGGAATGTTCTGGGGTAGGGATTGGGTTGGATCAAGAGTTTTGTTTGGGGGATATTGACTTTGAGGTGCCTGTTAGGAAAGTTCTATATTCTTAAGGATCGTCATGCTCTAAGATGCTTTTGTGATTATTTCCATCAGCATCTTCAAACATCAGTGAATCTGGGGAAATGGCAGAGACAGTTTATTAAGTAGATTGAATATATTATGTATATGAGCTTAGAGGGGAAGTCTTGGTTGGGAAGTATTTAAAACCATGGGTATAGATGGATATAGATGAACAGTCCTAGGGAAAGAATATTCAAGGGAAGAAATTAGGCCTCCTTATTGAACCGCCAGAACTTCAGCATTTAGAGATGGGGTCGAGGAAGACAAGTCAGCAAAGAAGCCTGAGGAATGGCTGAAGAAGTAGGAGGGTACCGGGAGAGTTAAAGGGGTTGGGGGGGAGGTCATACAGGCAGGCAGGAGAGTGTATTCAAAAGGTAGAGGTGATCCCTCATTTCAGGAGGAAGAATTTCAATAGCATGGCAGGAGCCGAAGCCATAAAGAAACTTGGGAGTACCCAAAGGTCATGGTGGTTTTATATGCCTGTTTAATCCAACAGTGTATAAAGTTTAGTTTACAAACTAAAATCCCACTGACAATGCAAGTCCAAAAGTCAAGCAAAATGTCAAATGTCCTGCAGGATCCTTCATTCCTAGAAAGAAAGAGAAATAAAAAAACTTATGCAGAACTTGTCACATAAAAGGTCTGGCAATGCATATAGTATATTTCAGTAAACAAATCAAAGAACAGGGGTTTTTTTTGTTGTTGTTCAAGTGGGTGGACTTATATATTGTTAAATATTCTTGCATAAAATATATGTACACTATGAAGGCAACCATATTTGAACCATGCATGTGGGAGGTAACATGCAAAAATGAAGTTTTGTTAGAGTTATGATATTTACATGACTTAAGAAAATGATGTTTATATTGCTACTATATTATCTTTTTCTAAAGAAGGAAAACGATCGATTTCCCGTGACTTGAAAAGGAAGGAACTGAGGTTTTTATGGTTTCTGCTCGACACGTATCCATTTTTGGGGTGACGGGAACTTCCGAGACCAGGCAGGTAAGAAATGACCCCAGACCCTATAGTGAGGCAGTATGGGAGGAACTCCAACCAGTCTTCCCCATGGGTATGCATATTTCTGTTTCCAGTGCTCCTTTAGTATCACAAAATGACTAACCCCTAAAACTGTAAAATCTAGTTTTCATCTGATTCCCTAACTTCTGCTTTGGGACAAGATTAGAGTTGGCTATCAAAGCAACATTCTTTATCTGCATGATTTCCCACTTTGATGTGTACACCTAAACATGAATCCATGGGTTTGTTTCTCCGGATGGTTGGAGGGGCTGGACCACCATGGTTTTCCTGGCTGCTGTCCAGGCCCCAGCTGGACTGACTAGAAGTGGAAATCAAGGATGGGAGCAGGGTGGGGAAGGGGGAAAGCGGTTGCCTTAATGTTATCAGCGAATACTTTCATACTATTTTTTGGCACCTTCCCACCGTGAACCAGCAGAATCTTGATGTAGTTCCCGAGGTCAAAGGCAGGGTTAAGCAAGAGAAGCAAGGAGCAAAAGCAATGTCGCTTGATCTTCACTAACCTCTCAGGCTGGTGATTGCTGAGGTCAATCTTAACATCAATTTTTACTCTTTAAGCCTTTATTGAGTGCTTCAGGTGGTCTGCGTGTTTGCTGCTGGCCCGATTCTTAAAGCAGCTCACTGTGATGATCAATTAGGAAAGACAAACGATACCGGTAAGTGTGTCCTTTTGAAATGCAAATAACTCTGAGAAAAGAAATAAAAATTGCCCCGGCTTTTGTAAAAATCAGAGGACTCAGCCCCTGCTCCTCTGAGCTGAATTTAGCACATTTTGCACACTCCAGCCACTCAAATAGAGGGAACCAGCAGGAAGAAAGGCGTAGAGCTTGCAGATTAAAATGTACCCCAAGAACTCTTTCCATGCTCCAAAGTAGAAATTCTTCATAGAATTATACATGAACAAATCTCCCTCTCTTAAATTAAAAAAAAAACTGTTTAGAATACTGTTTTTTCACTACAAATTATTATTTCTTCTTCTTCATTTTAAATGTTTTATTTTAGTACCAGCTACTTCTCCTCTTGGTTACTGTGACATCTATTTATCTTGGAAAGAACATAACCTAAGATCAGGCAGTAATGATCCTATTTGAAAGACTGATCATTTACTTGCACTGAGAAAAGACGTATTTTTTAAATGGCATGTTCAAAACGTGTGTAAACATCTTTAAGGAGCTGCTCAATGATGACGTTGCACATTCTCTTTAGGAATAATGTGCCTGTGAAGCTCATTCTTCTTCCATGACTTTTTTTTTTTTTTAAGAGTAGGAAAAAGAGTGGGGCGAGAGGGGCAGAGGAAGAAGGAGAGAGAATCTTAAGCAGGCTCCATGCCCAGTGAGTCTGACACCGGGCTCGATCTCATGACCCTGAGAACATGATCATGATCTGAGCCCAAATCAAGAGTCGGACACTTAACTGATTAAACCAGCCAGAAGCCTTCTTCCGTGACATTTCTTAATGTTCTCTTTGCACAAAGATTCTCAGAAAGATGGGGGCACCTGGTTGGCTCAGGTGATTAAGCATTTGCCTTTGGCTTAGGTCATGATCTTGTGGTCCTGGGATGGAGCCCCGCTTCGGGCTCCCTGCTCAGTGGGGAGTCTACTTCTCTCTTCTCCCCCTCCCTCTGTTGGCCCAGCTGTGGAGAGATCCCCGATGACACAGCCTCATTTAGGAGTTGACTTGTGAGTGAGAAAGGAGCTGATAATAGAGAAAATTGGGAGTGGGATTAAACCAAGGGCTTACATCCCTATTTTCCTGGACTCTCTTTCTCTCTCTGACTCTCTCGCAAATAAATAAATAAAATATTTTTTAAAATTAAGAATAAAAGATTCTCTGAAGGAATGAGAGGAAAAAAACCATCATTTTTTAAAAAAAGATGACAAGATGCTTCATTAAAGGGTAGAATAAAGGCAAAATGGCATGGAATCCAGAGGCCTCGGTTAAGCCTTTCTGAGCCTCAGTTTCCTCTTCTGCATAATGGGGGACGGCAGCTGTTATCATGAGGAAGTACAATTGGGGTTAGATGCTTATGTGTTTATTTTACAGGGGGAATATAACCCAGTGGGCCCCTAAAAATAATTCAGACCTGTAGGTCTGTACATGTATTTTTTGATTCCATGACAAATTCACATTCAGTATTCTAGTTTATAAGACACAAGAGAAAGTTCAAAGCCTTTGTGGAAAAAGCAATCTTGCTGAAGTCTTCTCAAAGGACACATTTATTTAGCCACTCATCAAATTGTTACCGAAACCTACTACATCCCAAGCATTTGTGCTAGGTGCCGGGGAGTGATCAAACGAGTTTCTGATCTCAGAACTTGGATCTAGTGGAGAGGAGATTGTGATTGACCAAATAACCACAAATAAATATTACAATCTACAAGAAAAGCTATGAAGAAGAAAATTCTGACTTTTTTTAAACTCTTGGAAAATAGAACAGACGTTGAAAAAAAAATACTTGAGACGTGTAATTTTGCCATTTTTCAATCTCAGTGTCTTTCATAGTCAATAGTTATGATGTTAGTACTTGGGTTCACTTGTTTGTGTGTGGCACTCTCTGTGAAGATAAACTGTGTCAAATACATCTCAAATTTGCAAGATTGGATTAAAACATGGAATCACTAACATAGCAAACTGATGAATCCTTGAAGCTACAACTTCATATCATGGCCATGCCTACCTTTTGAAGGGGCAAGAAACTCTGGATTGGAAGCCGGGGGTGGACCTAAGGAGGCACCTAAGGAAGGCAAGGGCAAGATTCCCAAAGTAGTTGTCGAGTCCCCTCAGTGAGGAAACCCTGAGCCAGAGCGACAAAAGGATTGAGGCAGGGCTAGAAGGACTAGTCGTGGCACCTCGAAAGCAAGTCTCCAGGGGAAGGGGGTATTTGTTAGTTTTTACTTGTATTCAAAGACTTTATCCAGAAGGCCTCTAAGAAGTATTTTTCAAACAGAAAGTTATGACTTACTTTCAAACAGTAAGTTATGACCCCTTCTTGGGTCACAAAATAAATTTAGTGGGTACCCACGGGCATTTTTTAATGAGATAATAGAAAATGTCCATGTGCATTGTCCATAGCAAGGATGAGGTTGTCTGTGTTTGGGAGTATATGTGTGCACCAAAGGGCCTCTGGAGCCCAAAGCCTGTTCAGTAGTGGGAATTTCCTGAGGAATACCTTGTCCCTGACTTTTCTTAGGATATGGTCCTGTAAAGTTACAACCTTCTCCCAAGCAAGTTGGGCAGGGACATTGGTTGCAGAGCTGAGCTCCTACCCAAGCTAAAGCCCAGGGATCCATCTGCACTAAAGATGGTGTCTGAATGGGGGGGGGGGCAGGCCTGCAAAGGTTCAATCTAGAAGAGTTGTTCCTTGAAAATGAATGAAACAGCGACCAAGTACAAGGCAAGGGTATTACCTTCCTTTGTTGGGAAGGAAATACATAGGTTGGAATCGGTGCTATTTGGCCATTTTTTAACCTGCAAAATGGCAATCTCCTTTATTAAAATTAAGAGGTGGGTTGGCCCAGCTGTGGAGAGATCCCCGATGACACAGCCTCATTTAGGAGTTGACTTGTGAGTGAGAAAGGAGCTGATAATAGAGAAAATTGGGAGTGGGATTAAACCAAGGGCTTACATCCCTATTTTCCTTGCCGGGCTCCTTGCCCTTGACTGACTGCTCTGGGTACCTGTCCGCTGCCGGTAACTGGGGCCATTGTCTTAAACAAGGTATGCTTAGAGGGAGCTTCCTTCTGTCCTTAGTGCTTTTACTAAGACTGATTTCCAAATACTGTCAATGTTTTGGGTTTTATTTCTCCCGCTTAATAAGATGCTTCTTTTATGGTGGTTAAAAAGTTAATTTATATGAAAACTTTTTGAGGAGAAGGATCAAGAGGTTGATCATTTTATTTGCAGATATAATTTCTAACTTCAGATCTTCCCACATCGATTTTGGATGGCAGAGAGAATTCTCAAGGCAAGAGGAATGAATAGCTGGTCTTCCTTCGAGTCCTTAGAACATTCCAGAGAGGACTCCTTGATGATAAACAGGGAGGAAAGGTTGATGGGGTGGGGGTGGGGGATATACACGTTTGGCAACCTGTGGGGTCGCTTTTTGCTGAGTTAAGTTGGTAGAGAGGGAGTCAGAGAACAGGCTCTGAGCTGGGGACCCAGACAGATAAACTGCCATGGAAGAAAGACTAGTAAAGCAGTAATGGAAGAGGCCTGCTTTCACCCTGGTGAGGGGCGGGTGGTTCTCTATGGAGGCGGAGGAAGATGCAATCCAGGGACCCAGGATGAGGCATAAGCTGTCAAGAGAGATGGCAGATCTCCAGGACAAACCACTGATTTCTTTCAAATGACCCACCCTGTCATTGCAACTTCAGCCGAGGTGTCCGATCTAAGGCATTTGAGTTCTTCCGAAAGCTTTTCTCAGTCAAAGCCAAAGGGCTCTTTATTTCACATGTAGAGACAAAGAAATGTTTCTTTCCAACTCTCACCTAAAACTTCCATGTCGTGGAAAAAGCATGTGCTTAGAAAGGGGACAGACGTGAGTAGCATTTTTTTAGATGCTCACCACAGACTTGCTGTGAGCCCTTGGGTAAGATAGTTAACAAGTTAGGAATCTCAAAGAACTACAGTCTCTTACCCTGAAAATAGGGAAAATAATACTTCTTTTGTAGGGTTGTTGTGAGGATTACATAAGACAAAGTTTATAAAGTGCAAGGCCGAGTCCCGGCACTCAGTAAATGAAGTTAGTATGTATGTTATGATCTTTCTGGTCCAACCAGCAGTGAAAGGACAACCAAAACAGAATTTGCAACCCTTTTAGAACATCGGTGTTGATCACAATATAAACATTTGGGGCAGATTTACAGAATTTATAATTCAAGATGGGGGTCTTTTTAAAAGCTTTTATGAAAGTGTTACATGAAGCAGCTGAGGCAGGTAAGTTCAAATTCTATGGCAAGAACAAAGGAAATGCATCCAGTTTTAATGTGAGGATCAAGCCTAAGATTATTCAAGCACTTTGGTTTTCTTCCTTTCCAATTTTGTTGTTTAACCTCTGTTTTATGTAATTTTGGCTTCCCTATTATGGTTAACATGAGTAAGATTTGGAACAAAGGCTTAAAAAATTATAGACAGTTTAGACCTAGAGCTAAAACATAGCTCAGGGGTTATATCCAGGCTAGCATATTCTAGATGAGGCCCATGCAAATATAACATGTCACTATTTTGTCATATTCCTCTATCACTTACTTAATATTTTTATTTAGGTCAACTGTCTTAAAAACAAACAAACAACATAATACTTACTTTACTTCTAAGCAGTAATATTCATGAACATCACAGGTTTGAAAGTCTAGTAAAATAAGTTCATAACTTAAAGCATTTAGATAACTTTTTCATCTAAAATCGTCTCATGCACTATGAGTGGCATGGGGGGGTCACACACTTAAGTAAACACTGATCACATATGCCCCTCTATTTTATAGATGAGGACACTGAGACCCAAAGAATTGAAGTCATTTCCCAGTCTGTGACTGTAATTCCAATAAAAGTCTTGATATAAGAATTTTGTAATTAAAAACCATCTAGGGGGGCACTTAGGTGGCTCAACTGGTTAAGCAGTTCTTGATTTCTGCTCAGGACATGATCTCAGGGTCATGAGATGGAGCCCTGCATCAGGCTCTGAGCTCATGCTCTCTCTCGCTCTCTCTCTCAAATAAATACATAAAACCTTGAAAAAAAAATCTAGGAATTTCAATAGCACCAATTCTTCCTCTTCACATTTCCCATATACTCCCCAGAATCCAAGTGAGTAGGCAAAAAAAGGATTAGCCTTAGTGAATGAGAAAACACTACATATTATATATAGCCCCTTCAAAAAAAATGTGGAGATGAGTCAAAGGACAAAGAACTAGATTTTGTAATTTGTTTCTCTTTTAGAACAATTTTAATAATCATCTGAACACAGCCCAAAGCTGAATCATTTACCTGAGCTCATACCCCTTTATGGAGCTTATTTTTACTGACCAGATTAAGGTCAGCAATATTGGCCCTCTCCTGACCCTGAATGCCTTATTCGTTGAAACTCGAGTGTTAGTTCCTGTTTGCACCATTGTACCTTGTTAGAGAAGGTATTTCTATTCTCCAGAGAGTGAACAATAAGCTACTGTATGTTTGGTCTCCAGAGTTCATTTCTTCATGTTTTCATTAGTTTTATTCATAAGATTCTATTAGAGTCGATTGTTAAATTGCTGGAAACATCCCCAACAAAGGACAAAAAGGTTCTTCTATAAAACAAGAACAGCCCATCCCCTGCCCAGACTTGAAGGACCATAAATTGGTGTAGTAAATTGCAGAATATAAGCAAGTAACTTTTCTTCCTACTCTCCTAAGGGGCCTGGGATTTGTGAGTCCACGTCTGAAAGTAGGTCAGCAGCATAGTAAAAAAAAAAAAATCTTACTAAATACAAGTTGGAGTTTACTGCTTTGAAAAACTGTGGTCCAATCTAGTTAAATCAGAGTCCATTATGTTCATTTTGATGGATTCATTTATCATACATAGCCTGGAATGGTTGAAATAATTGTTATAATTAATAATATCTCTTTTGAGATACTCCTTTAAAAAAAATTCTCCTTTTACTTCCAGAATTAATGGTTAAAAAAACATTCCTCGGTTTATCCTAGAGGTTTCATTTGACTAGATTCCATTATGAAGTCACAGTTTCCTGGTGTCTTAAAGATCCTAGATTCTCTTTCTCTCTCTGTTGAACTCATGGAAGCATTTAATATAAATCTGTTTTGATTCATTACTACAAAAGCACATTATCCCAAAAGGTGCACAATCTGAGAATATGCATGGTCATGTAATTTCTAGCCAAGAACATAAAAGCAAATACATCACTTAATATTTATTAAGAATTAAGTACCCAAAGGGGGTTAGTTATTAACAAAGACAGAAGCACATGTAATTCTGTGTTAAATGAGAAATTTGAGCATATTCATTGGAGCAAGCATTAATCTTTTATGAATTGTACAATTTTAAGTAAGGCAACATAGGGGAAATTACAATAGAGTAAAGAAAAGAGGCAATTTGGGGGAATTATAATGTATTGAAAACACATGCCAAATACTTCCCTCCATACTGATGAATGGGATCAAGCCATATTCTAGGCAAGCTTCACATTGTTTTTCCATCCTACATTCTAGCAAAGTCTGAAAACAGCAGGGTAAGGAGGCAGGGATGGAAATGTTGCAAAAATATTTGTTTTACAGTACAATGGGTGCTTATCTCATTTTAAATTAAATGTTCCCTAACAGACAGCCGCTTAATGGTGCTCATGTGTCCGCCCCCCCCCCATTGTGTAACTTGCCCACAGCATTCCCTCAAAAACTACTAGAGAGAGACTTTTGCTGTTCTTTAATTAAAAAACCAAAAACCAAACCAAACCAAACCAAAACAAAACAAAAACCCAAAAACAATAGCCAACCATCTCTCTAACACACAGGTAGAATGTTCCCAGAACAGTTAAAAGCTCCTCTATTACACATTAGTGCCTTTTTCACTCCATGAACTCCAAGACAATTTCCCAACTATTTATTTACTTTTAGCGCTTTTCTCTGCAAACTCAGAAACCAGCTGCCATTCCCTTTATACCCTCAAAATTAGGTGGGGGTATGTCAAGCAATGAATGATACAGGAAAGGGCTCCTACCTATCCCATTGTACCTATGGAAGAACTCCTTTAGGAACAGAGGGATCCTTCAGGGGTCACTGCCCCTTGCCTGGGCTGCCATCCAGCCAGTGACATCTACAAAGTGCCATCTTACTGTGGACGAGAACACACCTGCCAGGCCGTGCCAACCTTTGTCGCTTGCACTTAAAAATAAGACAGAGGATGAGACTTCTGACTTAGAACCAAGAGACTTGTTCTGACAGCACCATTGTGAATGGTACCATTTAAAATAAGCAATATGGGAACATTGCAATAAAATGAAGAAAAAAGGCAATTTGGGGGAATTAGAATGTATTGAAAACATATGGCAAATACTTCTCTCAATGCTGATATATAGAGACAAACATCTCTGGGTATCCCCTAGAGCTGGACATGTTTTTTTTTGTTTTGTTTTTTTGGTCCACGCCTTGGACCCTCTATCTGGATACTTGGGCTCCAAGTTTATCTTGCCCTCTTGCCCACTCAGAACCTTTAGTTTCTATAGCTAGCTTCCCTGCTCGGGGCCACACCTCATCATTGCCTCCAGGTCAGTGACCTGCCTCCCATCTTACTGGCTGACCTCACTCCCTTCTCTCCTGTATGTGGTTTTTGCCGATCAACCAGAACAGTGTTGACCTGGGACATCCTCTGTCCCGGTTCTCTCTAGCCTATCCACCTCCCCGCCTCCGACTTCCTGCCTATGTGGTTCCCAAATTCGTGAATTAAGGAATCCAAAGATACATTAAAATTCTGGCCTCACCTAAAAAAGAATAATGTAATTTTGTTTCAAATGTGGCAAATGTAAAGTACTCAGGTAGTCAGTATCCTTGAAAGTGATCATTTACCTGAGCAATTAATCTCTTAGGTTGTGGGGTTTTTCTCAGTACTTTATGCTGGAGGGACATGGTTCAGATCTTCAGTCTAAGGGGAGAAAGGAGACAGAGGGTGGCAAGGGCCAGAAAAATGTGAAAAGGATTGGAAAAGGGGACCAAGAGAAAGGTGAAAGAATGTGGGATATTTACCTGTGAGAAGAAATTAATTTGCAAGTTCGTAACTTGCAAATTAAGAATGTGATGTTACTCCAGGAGCATTGGATTTTATTGTCCTCTCATAGCTTCTGTTTAAAAAATACTCCTGAAGGGACAAAAGACAAAAAGCCAAAGGAATGTGAAGAGAGTGTGTTCATTCTAGTGCTTTCTGAGGGTGGAACAGGCAATGACTTAAAAGGAATATCATGGAGATAAGGAAGAGTCTCTTGAGAGTTGCCAGACCAGTATTTCCTAACACCCTTATTTCCTCTCCTGTCATCAGCGTGGCCCAGTTCACATTGTCTAAGGATAAGTCATGAACTGTTCCTATTCTGAGACCCACTAATTCCCCTTTGAAGAACATACTCCAAGGACAAAGAACAAAAGTAACTTCCACAAACTTGTTCATAGCAGTGTTATTCAAATTGTAGTGACGTCTTTTAGAGGTCAGCCCAGCCCGTGAGCTAGCCCCTCTTCTGTAGGAACCCCTTCCCCACTCCGTTCCCCAGAGATGGGGCCCTGGCATCCATGTTTGTAATGGGCAATCCCCCTATGGTCTCCAACTCAACCAGGGTTAGATCTAATGCAAACCAGGATGTGGAACTGGGACGGAAAATTACAGGTTAATCTCTGTATGTGGTCAGAGTGACACAATAAACTATGAGGTAACTCTAATCAGGGTAAAGGAAAGAAGAATGAAGCAGATTCACCAAGAAAAACAGAGATAAACAAAGAATGGACTGTCAACTTTCTGGCTCCTTCCAGACGCCCAAACTGCATTTCTACCCTTTGACTCTGTGACACACTCCTCTGTCTTTGTAATAAATTACCCTTTTAACTTAAAGTAATTTGAATCACTTTTTTGTTGCTTATAACCAGTCTTAACTGACACACAATAATAAAAAAAAATCAGAAGCAACGTACCCAAAATAAGAAAGTAAGTCAATTAGTGTCAGTTAGCATGATTAACTATTTTTTCAAGTGATTATCTACATGGAAAGATGCAGGTGAGAAAACAGAATGAATACATTGCTTGCAACTTTTAAATGGTAGACTTAGTCAACAAGGACTGGAAAAGTATACAAAGTAATGTAAACAGTTACTAAGGGCATGAGAGTTGTGGAAACATTGTTTATACAATATCTCTGAAATTCAGACCTCTGACATTTTTTTTTTTTTAAGATTTTATTTATTTATTTGACAGACAGAGATTACAAGTAGGCAAGAGAGGCAGGCAGAGAGAGAGGAGGAAGCAAGGAGCCCCACGTGGGGCTTGATCCCAGGACCCTGGGATCATGACCTGAGCCAAAAGCAGAGGCTTTAACCCACTGAGCCACCCAGGCACCCTGAGACCTCTGACATCCTGAAGCAGGATTTAATACCCCAGTTCAGATCTTCCTCAGAAGGTTCATTATTCTGATATTGATAGCCCCCCATCAGTCTTCACCCCAAACTGGAAAGTTGTTCTCGAGTCTGTCTTTTCTCTAGAGGACCTTTTACTGGGAAATAGTATTTGGGAGTTACAGTTCTGGGTGTGATTTTAAAATTATCCTTACTCTTACATGGAGAACGGAATAAAAGCAAGCTGAGTGGAATTTGAGAAATGGACTAGAAGATGGTGTGGTTGACCATCTGGACTACCAGTAAGAGGCGTCAGGGCTCCTTGAAGGGTAAACTGAATACAGGTCTGGTGCAAGAAATGTGAAAGACTAGCCTGGAACATCTTACCATACCAGAGAATAGTGAAGGAATCCAAGACTACTAGCGGCTTGTCGGAAGGACTGAGGCATCAGCCTGCAGAGACTTCCACTGACCCAGTATGAGATAATTATATATTGATAAAAATAATAATCGCAAGAGATTGACCCAGATTAAGGCATTTAGATCCATGAATTCATATCATTATACACACATATTTAAAAGCTTTGAAGGATACTAAGTCATTATCTACATTGAAAATCCCAAAGAATAATTTTTATAAAAATCCCAGAACTAATTTGTGGTGATAGCAGGATGTCTGGACACAAGTTAATATATGATAGCCAATTGCTTTCTTATATGTCAGCAGTGAATCTGAAATCAAAACCCAGTGACATCTACATTAGCACCAAAAGAAATACTTACGTATAAATCTAACGAACTATGTTCACGTTCTAGATACATACAACTATAAAACCCTGCTGAAAGAAATCAAAGATCTAAATAAATGGAGAGGTGTTTCCTGTTCATGGACAGGTAGCCTCAATATTGTCAACATGTCAGTTCTTCCCAACCTATCTATAGAGTCAACACAATCCCAATCAAAACCACAGCCAGTTATTTTAGGAATATCAATGTCAATTGCAAAGTTTATATTGTTTTGGTACTGAGAAACTCACTCATTATTTTGAAAACCACTAAATAAAGGGAAAGAATAAAGCAAGAATAAAAGTAAATTGGATAGGTCTCTTCACAGATGAAAACCTCCCAACTGTTTTAAATTGCATTTTAAATAAAAGCCGACCTATAAGGCCATGCTTGATGTGGCGTCTTCTAAACATGCTCATCTTATTTCATGCCATTTAGCCCCTTGCTCACGACGTCCCAGCCACCTTCACCTTTAAATAAACTTGCTTTTTTTCCACCCCAGATAGATTCCTCTTCATGCTTCAGATCTCACTTACCCTTCCGGGTGGCCTTTCCTGACCATCTTAGGAGTAAAATGCTATTTATTTCCTCCCTAAAGCCTAACCAATTTTGTATTTTTTGTTTGTCTTTGCTCACTTGTTTTTCCCAGTACGCTGTAAATTTTAAGAAGAGAAGAATGCCTTGTTTCCACCCAGGAGTTACTACATAGAAGAGGCACTCTGTAACTATTCGTGGGAACAGTGATGAAGTTATCCATCACTATGAGATTGGATAGTTGAAATCAACAGATGAGACTCTCAAATAAACCGGCGAGGGTGATTGTGGGATCTCTAAAAGGGCAGAATCCCCAAGGTCGATGTGTACCAATGAGCCAGAAGAGCACTGGGAACAAAAAGAAATGTGATTTCAGGGACACCTGGGTGGCTCAGTCAGTTAGGTCTCTGCCTTCAGCTCAGGTCATGATCTCAGGGTCCTGAGACTGAGTCCTGCGTTGGGCTCCCTGCTCAGCGGGGAGTATGCTTCTCCCCGCTGAGCAATAATCCCTCTGTGAATCCCTCTGCTTATGCTCTTCCTCTCTCTCTCTGTCTGACAAATAAAATCTCAAAAAGAAAAAAAAAGAATTGTGAGTTTAAGGAGAAGGTCATTGTGGAGATTGAGAAAGAGATGTGATTACCTTAGACTTTGGGAATACTTTCATGGAGGGTTAAAGTCTTAAAAACTGTAAATACCACTTTAAAAAAAATTTATTTATTTGACAAAGAGAGAGACAGTGAGAGAGGGAACACAAGCAGGGGGAATATGAGAGGGAGAAGCAGGCTTCCCACTGAGCAGAGAGCCCAATTTGGGGCTCAATCCTAGGACTCCGGGATCATGGCCCGAGCAGAAGGCAGATGCTTAAAGGCTGAGCCACCCAGGTGCCCAATACCACTTTAAAAATAAAAATTGTAGAGTTCCTAGGCCTTTGCCTATGGATTCTCAATTAACTACTCCCATGATACAGCTAATAAATAAGGGACCCCTTTCATTATGTACTTGGCTATGACATGGGACAAATGATTCTAACAACTCTTACTATTATATCTGATCTTTGATGTGTCTTGACGTGAGCTTACGTGTATGTATAGAAAACCCATCACGGTCCATTTTATGCTTTGGCAGCTTTTACAATGCAAATGTATCTTTTTTGATTAGGCGCACTGTCATGCCCAATGGTCCTTTTAATTTCTTTCTCTTTTTAACAGAGATTTTCTGAGGCTAGCTGTTTGCAAAACCTGTCATTATAGTTTCTGAAAATTAAGACTAGGGTAATTGAAATTATTCATAAAAATTCTAGGAAGCTGGTGGGTTCTGGAGAGCATATGGCTTCTTTCTACCTGTGTCTTAATTACTCAAACAACATATATACTACAGAAAATTTGGGAAATCAAAAAAAAAAGGTGAAAGAAATCAGACATAATCAATCACCATGACCCTCATGTTACAAATCCGATATATTTTCTCATGTGCTTATTGTTCCCTAGTTGCAATCTCAGTATGCATGTAAGGTTTCATCCTAAATCCTAAATAAAGGAGGCAGATGTAGAATGAATAGTCAGGAAAGGTCTCACGAAAGTGTCATTTGGGATAGAACCTGATCAACAAGAAAGAATCAGCCTTGTGACTATCTGAGCCAGATCCTTCTCACACCTGAGGCAACAAGGACAAGGAAACAGGACCGGAATGAACTTTGAGGAACAGAAAAGTGGTCAATGTGCGTAGAGTAAATGAGCAAGAGGAACATGGATGAAGATGAGTTGGGGGAAGAAAAGGAGGGTGTGTGTGTGTGTGCACGCATGTGCACGCATGCATAAGAAAGGGAAAGAGATCCTGTGGGACCTCAGAAAACATGGTAAAGAGATTGCTTCCTGGTCTAAGAGGCATGTGAAACTATTGTAAGATTTTACACAGAGCAGTGACATGTCTGACCTACATTCTTAAGAGTACTCCAGTCACCAAAGATACTATACAGAAATTATTTCTGCGTGAATGTGGACACAAATGCTTAAGGACCAAATCCCGACTCGAATCAGCTTAACTATTCCAAAACATTTGTCAGGAATGTTCACGCATGGTGGGAACTACTGGGAGTTTAGGTAGGGCTATACCTGGGGGTCCAGAGGTTGTTCTTACATCTTACTTTTCTCTCTCATTAATTCTGCTTCCCACCCTCTCCTCTGCAACTCTTGAACCCAACCAACAGGGGGTACAGCTCCCAGTAGTCCGAGGTTCTCCAAATGGAAGGCAGCTTCTGTCTAACTTCAATTTGGAACAATCTGGGAGAAGACTCAAATTGGGCAGGCAAGAAAAATATATCTTTTCTTTGATCAGTTACCATATACAGGGGAATGCTACATTGTCGCTGGTCCAACCTGCATCAGATACTTACCCGTTTGGCAGAGATGAGGTTGGGCTCCTACGACATACCTTCCCACCAGGGTCACACAAGATTTGGAAGGATTCTCCAAAGGAAAGGAATATTGCTACCAGGAGACTCATAACCATGCTGGGCACAGCAGGGAGGAAAAAAAAGAAGAAACAGCCAACCAATAAGTGTACTGCATGGTCATTTGATTTATATAATCTTTTTTTTGCAGAGTAATATTCCACTATATGTATATTTTATTCATTTATTATTTTTGCTCAAACTACCACTGCCAACTTCTCTACTTTACTGGAACAACTCCTGATGTTTTCACAATTAGGTTTTTTCCAAACTTTTATAATTATGATTAATATTCTATGACTGTCCTAGTGCATATGGCTTTTTCTATACCTTTTGTATACGGAGCCCGGATAAAAGGCCATGAGATCTTATTTTAAATAAATCAAATTTATTATTTCCTAAAAGATTTTGTCCATGTGAAATGTCAGTATGCATTCATAAAACATATATACACTTTTCTGTTCTCTTTACATTAATGAGTACCATCCCTTTTTCATTTTACCAGTTTAATAGGTGAAAAAGGACATACATTTGTTTTGTTCATTGCTTTGTAAAATCACAACTGCTGGGGAAATTTTGTATTTAAGGTTAGTTGTTGTAGCTCTTTTGTTAAAGTTCTGCACATGCCCTTTGCTGATTTATCTATTAGAATCTAGTAATTTTTATATCTCTTTATCCTAACTCTTTAAAGTTATTACTCATTTGTGACTGTGTTTTCAAGTTTGCAGTTTGCCTTTTTATTTTAACTTTCAAAATTATATTTGCTTTTATGTTGTCAAATTTTTATTTCATCTATTGTTTTCAGGCTTAGAAATTCATATTTTCCCAGAGGCTTGAAAAATATTTAGTTCTATTTTTTTTTTAGCTCATCTAAATCTTGATTTTTCTTTTTCATTCCTTTACATATTCCAAATTTTAATTTTTTATTTATAATGTGAAATGAAGATATGAGCTGATTTTTCTCTCAGTTGCTAGCTATTCAACCCATTACAATTTATGAACTGATACTTCCTTCCCAGTTGATTTGTGATGCAACATTTAATATGTATTTTATGCATGGAAGAACCCATTTACAGGGTATTTTTTCCATTGAGAGATTTGTCAATTCAATCCTTACACCAGCACCAGGAAGTTTTAATTCTTATTGCTTTATGTTTTGGTGTCTAGTAGAACTAGCTCTCCACTTCATTTCTCTTTAGAATATCCATGTTATTTTCATTCAGTCATTCTTCCAGATGAAGGTTAAGATAACATCCAAAGTAAATACAAACCAAAAAAAATCCTATTGAGCTGTTCACGGGAACTGCATAAAATTTAAGAGAGAGCACTGGAAAATATTGAAATGCTAGGATCAGGGTTTTCTCTCATCAAATAGATCAGGATTCTGATATCTTGTTCTCCTCTGTCCAGTTTGCTCTTTCATTTTGGGAGCAAAATTCATTTGCACGAGGAATAAATTTCCGATTTTTGTGGAGTTTTTATTTAAAATTTGTACTTTAGAAAATAATTCTATTGTGGCTGATCTTAGAATTGAAGGTAGGACTTAAATGCCATCAGTGGATTTTGGACTAAAATTCCTATAGTTTTTTTGTTGTCCATTTTTAGTTTTAGTACTTCTACAGATATTTTAGCATCTAAGGAAAAAAAAAACAAACAAACCTAGAGTTTCAGGCTGGGAATCCCCATGTTGGGCTGTATTCCATGACCCTGAGATCATGATGGGAGTGGAAACCAAGAGTTGGCCACCCAACCGACTGAGCCACCCAGGCACCCTGATGGTCCAACACTTTAAGATGCTTGTCCAGTGTCTGGAATCTTGGGGGATCGTGTGTGTGTGTGTGTGTGTGTGTGTGTGTGTGTGTGTGTTTATATCTATCTTGAGTAGGCTGTAGTTCCCAAATGCTATGGTCAAGTTGAAGCTCTCCTCTGTGGCATAGGATTTAGGGTAAACCCTAAATCCTTTCCTTTTATCACCCTTCTTTACCACTTGATGCATTGCAATTGGTGTACAGGTAAAACCAGCTTAAAATCACCAGATTTGAAGGATGAAGGACATCACAAAAGCTCAGCCAGAGGATTGGATATGGAAGCCAGAAGGGGTTGTACTACCTCTCTGTCTTTTTGGTGATGAAAAAACATGTCCTAATTGTATAAGTCTGTGTTTTGCAATGCTTTGTGGAAGCATCAGATAAGATACTTCCTTCTCCCCCACCTCCCATAGCTGTGTCTATTGTCTAGAACTTGGAGATCCTTGAAGAGTACAGCGTTTGTGTGTGTGTGTGTGTGTGTGTGTGTGTGTGTGTGTGTGTCTTTGACTATAATGTATCTCCAATATAATATACAAAACTATACACAAGCTTTCTGCTTCAGGAGACCATAATTTTTGCATACATTTATAGGCAAACATGGATTGTTTCACCTTCCCTTTTATTGGGATGCTTTTCCTGTCTTCGCACATTTCCCTAGTCTTTGATTCTTTGTTTTTGTTCTGGTCAACTTTATTTAAATTCCTACTTAATTGTCACACTCCCTAAAGTTTTTAGTTTTTCTCTTTTGGCAGGCAAACATTTTCTCTCCTGAAGAATCTTGTGGTCAAGAGAATGAAAAGCTCTTCTTTGTAGTTCTCAGAATAAGGAGAAGTTTTTTTTTTCTATACTGTACGCTGCCTAGCAGGGTTTTGGTTGGCACTCAATAGCTATTTATTTACTCAGAATAGATTCTAACGAATATCAGATTCACTCAATACCCAATACCACATTCATTCAAATGCCACATTCATTTATTCATCTAGTTTCTGGTAGCTTCTTTTATATTGTCCTGGGGTGTAAGCAAAGGGCACAATAAAGCTTCAAAGATTTTTTTAATTAATGGATTTTATTTTTTACAGCAGTTTTAGATTTACAGAAAATGAGCAGAAAGTACAAAACGTTCCCATATATTCCCCCACTTTCCCCAGTTTCCTCTATTATTAACATCTTGCATTAGTGGGATGCATTTGATGCAATCGATGAGCCAATATGGATACATTATTATTAACTAAGGTCCATTACATTACAACATTAGGGTTCAATCTTTGTATTTTACATTCCATGGGTTTGGGAAAATATATAGTGGCATATATCCACTATTAGAGTACCAAGCAGACTAGTTTCACTGCCCTAAAGATTCTCTGTGTTCCATCTGTTCATCTCTCCCTCCTTCCCAGAACCTCTGGCAGCAATTGATCTTTTACTGTCTCTGTGGTTTTCCCTTTCCAGAATGTTGTATAGTTGGAATGATGCAATATATACCATTTTCAATCTGGCCTCTTTCATTTAGCAATATGCATTTAAGTGTCCCTGGTGTATTTTTGATCTATAGACTTTTAACAATTCATCAGCAATATGGATTAAACACCTGCTGCATGCTAGGCACAGTGACACGTGTTGTGTGTACTGCAGTAGACAAGACAAGCAGGATTGTTGCCCTTGATCTCAGCTTGAGAACTGTCAGATATTCAGTCCCCAACAACAGATTTTCCAAGGCAACAAGGACTCTACTTGTTGAATTGAAGGTCTTCTTGTTCTTCCCTGAGGAAATCGTTTGCTTATGTCAACACCTTGAGGAGACCAATGGTACCCACAAGTGATTTACCATGTTCCAGACTTACCAGATCCCCCTTCTTAATGTAACAGGAATGAGCTCTTCTGGCTCACAGTGTAGATCCTAATCAAATTTTGACCTTGAAATTTGATGAAGTAAGAGGAAAGCAACTGCCCCCAAAGATGGCTCTGCCTGTTTTCTTAGCCTGGAGTATATCTAGATCTTCCTTCCTACCTAACGACTAACATATAGAAATTTATTTCTGCCTATAGTCAGTAATAAAATCTAAAGTTGTAGCTGAAATTTCAAAAGATGATTTACAGCTCACTGGTAATACAGTTGCAAATGAAAATATAAGACATCCTCCAACTCCTTCACTGGTTTCTTCCCCCCAAATTGGCAAGATGAATCCTGTGTGTGCTAGATGCCATTAGATGAGTAAAATGAGGAATCTAGTCCCAACCTCAAATCAGGCCTACTTCATTTAAAAATACTTCACATCTTAAAGGGATTTTTTTTTAGCTTGTTAGTTTATTGTTATTCACTCTTAAGACAGAACTAGAATGATGCATCTCCGTTATAGTTAATAGTAGTTTTAAGTTTTCCATGAATGTAGGGTATAATTTACCCTAAAAACAGGTATTTATATTCTGATAAGACCAATGTTAGAAATAAGATACATTACCAAACAAAGCAGTATTACATATGTAATTAGAAATAAAACTGCTAAGAACATGAAAATGTTCAATAGAGCAGCAAGTTACAGTAGGGTTTTTTTGGTTTTTGTTTTCTTTCTCTTTAAGCCTTGAGGTTTTCTGTACTATGTGGTGTATTTACAGTCATGAGAAACAAACTCATTTCAACCAGATTAGAAAAGAGACTATATATGATGATATCATAATGCCTGAAGAAATGAATAATTAAATCTGTGATTAATACACAAACACAATGGGAATACTGAGATTCCTTACTTGTCAGCAAATACTTTCACAGATTTTATTTTGAAGTCTTAGGCCCACAAAAGAGGACTGTCAAAATGGTTATTAAATCACAGAGAATGGGGACACCCACCAACAGACAATTCTTTTCAACCCTACTGCAAGAAAGAAATCTACAACTGAAAGATAAACTCTGGAAAGAGGTTTTATTTATTAATTTTATATGAAGAATATGCATCTGTGTATGACAAAATATTCTATACTGAGGATAAGAAGGGGGCATGACAATTTCATTTATTCAGGATGATTGTTATTGGTATATAAAAAAAGAGCATTTGAAAATGAGAAATGTTCAAGGTAATAGCTTGTTCTTTCCTTTATGGGCTGTCTTTACATGTAGGGGCAGCTGAAGTTCTTTGCCTTGGAGATAATCTGTATTCTCTTAGCTTACAAACCTGTTTTCATCCTTTTTTCCTTCATTAGTTTTCTATCCTTAGACATCTAATCACAGCTGCTGTTTTCTTTCCTTCCTTTACAAGGGAAGTTTTATATGGAAGATGCAGAAAACTGTGGTCAGGTGAATGGGTATGCATGACCTGCCAGGCCTTAGGATGGGAGCTGCGGGGGATATAGGATGAATCAGTCCTTCCATTCAGGACTGTGGGAATGAGCCAGTACCTCTCAGAGCCATTTTGGAACCTGAGGCTGAGGAGAAACCAGTCATCCTGATCCTGCCTTCATTTAAAACTTCTGTATCAGCAAATATCATCATCCATATCTTGCACTAATTTAAAACTTAAAAAAAGTTTATATAAACTAATATAAATATTGTAAAAATATTTATAATATCACATGAATATATAATACAAAGATTATAAAGCATATGAGATATGGTACATTCTGTAAGATACATTTTTTAAAAGCTGGTGAAAATGTTTGAGATGAAAAAAGACTGAAGAGATGACAATCAAATAGTGAAACGTGATGAGGTACTGATTTGAAAAATACTTGATTACTGAGGTTTTTTGCTGGTCCCCTAAAATTTGTATCTCGGGTGGGTGCCTCTCTGGCCTCACCCTGATCACAGGGCTAGAAAGGACAATGGGGGCAGGGTAAATGGCCTGGTCCAAGGGAGAGGAAGATGCAGTCTGGTTAGAGGTAGAATCAACAGTTTCTGTAAGAAGCCTTAAAGGACGAGGAGGATTTCTGCCTGTCAGACAACTGAAGGAGGAGGAGAGCACTGGGAAATGCAGGCACCTCAAGCAGAAAGAACAATGCGGGCAAGGGCATCAGCAGGGCAGGCATGAGGTCTGGAAGTTGCAGGCAAGCCCATCAATCTGCGGATGGAATGTGTATAGGTAGTAATGGGAGCAGAAGCTGAAAAGAAGATTTAGATCCTTCTGTGACCTGCCTGTTTGAATCAGGAGGCAATGGGGGGGGGGGGTTACTGAAGATTTGTTCTTTTGTGTTTTTTTTTAAGATTTTATTTATTTATTTGGTGGGGCTCCTGGGTGGCTCAGTGGGTTAAAGCCTCTGCCTTCAGCTCAGGTCATGATCCCAGGGTCCTGGGGCATCGGGGCTTTCTGCTCAGCAGGGAGCCTGCTTCCCTCTCTCTCTCTGCCTGCCTCCCTGCTTACTTGTGATCGCTGGCTGTCAAACAGATAAATAAAATTCTTTAAACAAAGGATTTTATTTATTTATTTGAGAGAGCAAGAGAGCATGAGAGTACAAGTGGGCTGGGGGGTCAGAGGGAGGTGGGGCTCCGTCAGGGATCATGACCTGAGTCTAAAGCAGAGACTTAACAGACTGAGCCACCCAGGTGTCCTTTGATGTTTTCTTAATTTATTTTCAAGCACTTACATAGAAGTAGTTTAAAACTTAAAATGTATTTTTGCTATATGCCTCTTCTAAATCCACTGGAAAGCGATAGGAGTGAAAATAGGATATTGGAGAGAAATTCAGAAGTAAGATGAAGACTTGGTTATTGATAATAAGCACGATTCTTATAGAGCCTAGATTTCCCAGCACAGTTTCAGTTTAAAACTTTCTGTCCTATTATTTTCATTTGTACATTCTGCCCCTCCCCAACTTTTTACAGCTTTGTTAAGTTGTAATTGATGTACAATAAATGGCACGTTTAAAATATATACTTTGATCAGTTTGGACACATGTTGTCAACTGTGAAACCATCACCACATTCAATAATGCACATATCATCACCCTAAGAGTTTGCTCAGGTCTTTCGCAATTCATCCCTCCTTCTCACTTTCGGCTCCCATGCCCAGGTGACCATTAATTGCTTTCTGTCATCATAGATCGGTTTTCATTTTTCAGAATTTCATATAAATGGAATTACACAATATCTCCTGGATATAGTACATTCTAGAAGACATGTTTTAAAATAATGGAGGAAAGTTCTAGATTTAGAAAAACTAAAGAGACCTAACAGCCAAATGCAATAGATGCAGCTTGATTGGATTCTGGTTTGAAAACACTAGAGACCATACTAGACCACACTGTGTACTACATGACAATAGGGAATAACCATTAATTCTCTTGGGTGTGAAAATGGTAATATTTTATGGTAATATTTTATGATTATTTACATAATCTTTTATGTAGAAGATTATCCTGGCATTGTGTATTAAAGCACTAGGTGTATAAAGTGTCTTGCTTTTTAGCAATTTACATTCAAGTTGTTCAGAAAGACAAACAAAGCAATATGGAAATACTTTAACAACTACTGAATCTACATGGTAGATATAAGGGAGTTTATAAAAGTTCTTATCAACTTCCCTGTATATCTGAACTTCTTTTAATAATAATAGCTGGGGAGAGGGGAAAGGACAGGAAATGAAAAATCAAGACTCTCCTGAAGAAAACCTAGGCTATAGTCAATCACCAAGTCTTTTTTCTACTTCTAAATCTCTCACTGCTATCCATTCTATATTCAATTTTACCACCCACACCTGATTTAGAAAAAGTACACATCTTAACTGAGAGAAACAATAAATTTCAACCTTCACCTCAGATCATATATAAAAACTAACTTGAATTTGATCAGAGACCTAAATGTAAGAGCTAAAACTATAAACTTTCTATGAAAGAAAAAAGAGAGGAGAAAATTGTAGTGGCCTAGGGTTTGGCACAGATCTCTTGAACACATGCAAAACGCATAAACTATAAATGAAAAAAATCAATAAATTAGATTTCATAAAAATTAAAATTTAAATTAAAACCACAATGAGATACCACTATACTATAGAGCTGATAGAATGGATAAGATTAAAAAGACTAATGATATCAAGTGTTTGGGAGAATGTGGAGTCACTGGAATTCTCATGTACTACTAGTGGGAATGCAAAATGATAGAACCACTTTGCAGAACAGCTAGCTGAACCAGTTCTTAAAAGTTCAATGTGTACCAACCAAATGACCCATCATTTAACCCTTAGATAATGACCTAAAAGAAATGTGATGGCTCAAGTCTCCATCAACGGGTAAATAAACAAATAATGATATGCCCACACAATAGAATTCAGCAATGAAAAAGAATAAATTATTGATATGGGGCGGGGGGAGTCCGCAGAATAATAATAGTGGAGAAAACCTACATAATCTTGGCTATGGTGATGACTTTTTAGATACAGCATCAAAGGCACAATCAAAAGAAATAATTCATAAGCTGGACTTCATCAAAATGAAAAACTGCTTTGTGAAAGACAATGTCAAAAGAATGAGAAAGACAAGCCACAAGATGGGAGAAAATATTAGCAAAACAGCTCATCCTTCATGGCTCTGCTCAAAAGACCCTCTTCTGAAACCCTGACCTCCTTCTTCCTGACTCCATAACCACAGAGGTTGAGTGTTTTCAAGCCACACTGCAAATACTACTTTTTTTCATTCATTCACTCAAAAATATTTATTCTGTGCATGTTTTAGGCACTGTTTTAGGCACTATTCTAGGCATGGAGCATATAGCAGTGAATAAATCAGCTGAAGTCTCTGGCTTACATTTTACTGAATGTGTACATGGTAGAGGGAGGCAACAAATAAATATAATAGAATTCCAGATAGAAATATTGCTGTGAATAATTTTTTTTAAAAAGCAGTGGAAGAGTAAAGGGTGATGATGTAGTGTGTGTTATTTTATTTAATTAATTTATTTATTTTGAAGGGTAGTTGATAATAATGTATTAATTTCGGGTCTCAAAATTGTGCTTTGACATTTATTTACATTATAAAGTAATTTCCATGATAAATCAAGCTATCATCTGTCACCATACAAAGTTTTTACAATATTACTAACTATATTCCCTATGCTGTACATTCTATCCCCATGACTTTAAAATTGGAAGTTTGTGCCTTTTAATCCCCTGCCCCTGTATTGCTCATTCTCCTATCTGCCTCCCCTCTGGCAATCTCCAGATTGTTTTCTGTATCTATGAATCTGTTTCTGTGTTGTTTTGTTTGCTCATTTGTTTTGTTTTTCAGATTCCACGTGTAAGTGAAATCATATTGCATTTGTCTTTCTCTGTCTGACTTACTTCACTCCAGATAATATCCTCTAGGTCCATCCATGTTGTCACAAATGGCAAGATTTCATTCTTTTTTATGGCTGAGTAATATTCCATTGTAGGAGTGTGTGTTATTTTAGAAAGCAAGTCAGAGAAGGTATCGCTGACGGACATTGGTGCCTCACTCACACCCTCTAGGTATTCTGGAATAATCCAGTACAAGCCAACCTCACTGGAAGTGCTTGTGATTCTCTGTCTGTAGCTTCTCTTTATCTGAATGTGGGGCAGGCCCATGGTCAGGGAACAGATCTGATGGCAATGGCAATGGAAGGTGAAGGACAAACATCCTAGCTTTTCTGCCTCCTTGGTGGGACCACTTTGATGTGCATTCCCCATGTTTCCCAGAGATCCCCTACGGGATTGATTTCCAGTTGTCCTCAGCAGCACCTTGTGCAATAAATTGCTCTGTACTCTTCCCTTCCCTGTCTCACTTCTCCATTCCTCTGCCAGTACTTCCCGAAATCACATTTTACCTTTCAAACATGCCACCTGTACTCAGATCCTTGGTTTTGGAGGAACCCCGCCCAAGTCAGTGTGTTTGCAGAAGTGATGCAAGGAAGGGGACCATCAGAATAAGGTCCTAAAATTGGATCATTTGCTGGTCAGAGGGCAATGAAGACCTGGTTGCTGTTGATAATCTCTGGCATGCCCTCATGTCATTATTACTAAGAGTCTGACCTGTGATGAATCAGGATAGTGTACAAGTGTAAGAAAATGCACCAGCCTATAGACTAGCTCTTGAGCTGCAATCTATTGGGGGGGTGCAATAGTAATTATTAGAATTTTGAAGTTGATTTGTTGTTAGCTGTTGGAGGAGCCATGAAGGAAGAAAATAACAGGCTCAGATCAGGTAACCATTAATTTAGAACACAGTTTGAAAGAAGGCCAGAAATCTTCCCTCGTGTCTTTTAAAGGTAGTCTCATCTCCTGTGGACAGAGTAGACTAAACTGAAAAACAAGACCTCACATTTGATCTTCGGTATAGCAGTAGATTGAATTCACTGCCCTGAAGGTTTATTGGGCTAATGTTAGGGACTTGAAAGGAAAGAAGAGGAGCCCTGTGACCTCTGTTGGGAATGGTTGGATGGATGGGATTAAAGACTTCAGATTCCTTTGGATACTCTGGGCCAGAATTCTCTGGAGCCCTTCCTCTCGCTAGAGGAAACCAGTGTTTGACTGCCTGGAGATTGTACAAAGGCTTTATGTAGGGCAGATGCCTTGCAAGATGACACTTGTCTGCAAAATCTTTCCTTGTCTCTATTGCTCTAGACCAATAATTAGAAGTCTTATTATGAGCCAAGCAGAGAAATACTGCTACGTGAAGAAAGGGATTATTCACCAAGAGCACTGCAGCACCTGGCAGATTTGTACCAGCAGGAACTGGGAGCATTGGCCTGGAAATGGAACTTAAAGGTGCTGGATCAGGGAGGACCGACTATAAGGCTGGATGGGGAGAGTTTCTCAATAAGGGTGCCTAATGCATTGATTCACGACTTTATGTCCTGGTAGAATACCTAAAAGGATACCCAGTACATTGCAAAAGTGGCTCTTTGAAACTTGAAAACAGTGATGAGATGAAGATGCTGGGATTTCTTAGAGGAAAGATGAGGAAGGAGTAAAAAAAAATATATCATAGGTTAGAATTAAGAATTCATTTATTATGTAATACTAGAGAACCTGCCAGCTAGCAACATTCCCTGGGAGGGCTCAGAGGACACTCCCTTCACTAAAGTGGTAAGATTGTACAAGTACGTTCTGCGAAGCTCAGAATTGCTTGACCTCTAGATCAAGGTTGAGGATAAGAGATGCCTCAGAGTCAATGGACATAACAGGATTCTTGAGGCCAAGTTGGCAGCACTAGGCCATCAAGAGCAATGGGATATAATTATGGTCACATGCATCAACATGAATTAATTTTAGGGACCTAACTTTGATGGGGGTAGGTGAGTTCCAGAAGAACACATGAATTGTTTGGATTTTAAAAACATGCAAAATGAAAATGTTTAAGTATGTGTGTGTGTGTGTGAGAGAGAGAGAGAGAGAGAGAGAGAGACAGGTTAGTAAACTCAAAACTAGCATAGGGGTGCCTGGGTGGCTCACTGGTTAAGTGCCTGTCTCTTGATTTCAGCTTGGGTCATGATCTCAGGGTTCTGGGATTGACCCCGAGTCGGGCTCCTCATTCAGTGGGGAGTCTGCTCCAGATTCTCTCTCTCCTCCTTCTGTCCCTCCCCACCACCTAAAAAGAACAGATAAAAAAAAACTTTAGAAAGAAACTAGAATACAGTTATGAAAGGAAGAGAGAAAAGAATAGGGAGGGGGAGAGATATATAACAGAATTTCTATGGTATTGGTAATATTTTCTATCTCAAGTCAGGTTGTAAGTGCACAGATGCTCATTTTATTGTTATACTCTATACAGATAAATTACACATGTTGAATGCATTCAATATTTAACAAAAATAATCTAAAGAAATAAAACCTAGCCTTAATTCCTTTCTGTTGTGACTCACAGTAGGGAGCAGAAGCATTGGATAGATGCAAACTCAAGTCAGGTTGGCTGTACAAGCTTAGTTAGGGAACTTATTGAGTCTCTGAGTGATAGGTTTCTCACCAGGAAAATGATTTTGATAATGTCTTTCCAGCAGGGTAGAGGTAAGGATTAAGTGAGATAATTTATAAAATTTTATAATCGGTGCCTGGCACATACCAGGTGCGATTTAATAAATTAGTCCACGCTTCCTGTGTTTTCTTCCTTTTCAGAGATTTTCCATCTTCTTCATTTGATTTAGTTCCAACTTAATTATTTCCTGTAAGCAAGAACTATGTCAGATGGGCTGTGCCTTAAGTTAAAAACACTTTTTTTGTTTCAAAGACCATTATCTCATTTGATCCTCTCATTCAGTCCTCATTGCTAGCACACGCCCAAAATTCACATATAGAAATTCCAATCTCTAGTACCTCAGATGTAACTGTATTTGGAGATAAAGTCTCTTAAGAGGTGATTAAATTAAGATGTGGCCATTCCACCATGACTAGTATCCTCATAAGAAGAAGAAGGGAGCCTAAGGATGAGCTCCCACAGAGGATAGGCCATCTGAGGATACAGTGAGGAGATGGCTATCTGAGAGACAAGAAGAGAGTCTTCAAGGGAAACCAACCCTGTTGACCCCCTGATCAGGGGATTTTCAGCTTCCAGAGCTGTGAGAAAATAAAATTGTTGTTTAAGCCACTTGGTCTGTGGTATTTGGTTATGGCAGGCTTTATAAACTAACACAGTAGGGCAAGTATTATTATTCCCAAGTTATAAATGTATAACTGAGTCTCAAGGCTTAAGACTCTCACAGATTTACATAAGCAATGAAAGGGCAGAATTATCCTTGAATCTAGGTATCGAATTCTGGTTCTTTCCACTATAGCCTGCTTCTTTTCAAATTGTGCTATATTGAGATATTTCAATCTGTATATACAATCTTTAAATTAAATTCTTATTTTTATCCAAGTAGTATATGGATTCATAAAAAACAGGCTTTTGGCTCAGGTCATGATCTCAGGGGCCTGGGATGGAGTCCCTGCTCAGTGGGGGGCCTGCTTCTCCCTCTTCTTCTGCCCCTCTTCCTGCTGGTGCTCTCTCTCTCTCTCTCTCAAATAAATAAATAAAATTTAAAAAAATCAAACAAACAAAATTAAAGGGTCTCCTGCTTTTCCCCTCATCTAATGTGGCTCTCTTAGAGACAAGTAATCTCAACTCTTCAGGTGCTTTTTTTTTTTAAGTTTTTATTTATTTATTGGAGAGAGATAAAGAGATCACAAGTATGTAGAGCATCAGGCAGAGAGAGAGAGAGAGAGAGAGAGAGGGAGAAGCAGTCTCCCTGCTGAGCAGAGAGCCCGATGTGAGGTTCAATCCCGGGCTCGATGCGGGGCTCAATCCCAAGTCTCTGGGATCATTTAACCCACTGAGCCACCCAGGTGTCCCTACTCTTCAGGTGCTTTTTCCTCGTAGTATTTGCATCCAGATAACATGCTCATACAGATGTGTCATGATTTTTCAAATCAAGATGTCATCTATTAAGTTCCTATTATTAAAGATGAATCTTTAATGATCTCAACACACACAGACACAGACACACACTATTGGGTAATGCCCTTTGTCTTTAAAAAGTTTTATCACAGTCTATGGTAGTTTTCTTTTTCTGTATTATCTCAGTTTCCTCCAGGTTAATTTTCTTCCCTTTACTTTCCCTTACTTTCACATTAGACTTTCCTCAAATGTTTGGATCCTCGGCTTGCCATTCATCTGTAAGAAAAAGCCCGTTTCCTGTTTGTGCCCTCAGAGGCAACCAATGACTTCAATTTTGCCATTTTCTAGGGTTCCCTATCAGGAATTGGCTGGTTATTGCAGGCCACTCTGCTGCAGAAACTTGGGTTTTAGCTTCCTTTTCTTGAAGTGAGTTGCTCCTGCCTACCCACTATTTTCTAGAATTTCCTGACATCTTTTTTCTCCTATTATCTTATCTCCTGTTCTCTTCGTACTCTTTTTAATAACTTTTTATTCCTTTGCTATTATTTTAGGGGGCTTTGAGAGGGAATACAGAACAAACATGTGTTTTTCAACAGTACTCTACATTTCTAATGTTGCCTTTTCTTGGATTTTTGCTATTCGTCAATATGCCACGGTTAGTATCAGTTCAACGCAAATGACTGCAAATATCTGTGAGGAAGCATTTTTCCAGGTGTGTCTATCAAAGTCTCTTTTACATTGAAAAACCTCAGCTTGTGTTTTGAGTAATAAGAGGAATATGGTATTTCATACTCAAGTATCTTATTTTTAAATTTTTATTTATTTATTTATTTATTTATTT
>PISX010018783.1:0-39665 GCA_004024625.1 Mellivora capensis | reverse complement strand
TTGCCGAGCACCTGCTTTGATGCTGTGTTTGTTGAGCACCTGCTTTGATGCTGTGTTTGCCGAGCACCTGCTTTGACGCTGTGTTTGCCAAGCACCTGCTTTGACGCTGTGTTTGCCGAGCACCTGCTTTGATGCTGTGTTTGTTGAGCACCTGCTTTGATGCTGTGTTTGCCAAGCACCTGCTTTGATGCTGTGTTTGCCAAGCACCTGCTTTGACGCTGTGTTTGCTGAGCTTGCTGAGCACCCACTTTGATGCTGTGTTTGCCGAGCACCTGCTTTGATGCTGTGCTTGCTGAACATAATTTCTCGTCTACTATTTGATGAACTTCTCCCAGCATTCTGCACTGTGTGCAAAGATTATCTTCTCATTTTACAGAAGAGGAAACAGAGCCCCAAACCATGTTTAAGAGAGAAAAATGAGCCAGATATTCTCAGGGATGAAATTATCCCAGACTCCCAGTCTCTTCAGAAGAACCTTAGAAATGGAAAGCAGAAATGCAGGTGCCCCCATCCCCACCCCCAGGCTCATCTGGTGGCCCCTTCACTGCCCCTACCACTTGGGGACAGCTCTCCATCTCCTACACACAGTCCTTCCTTCCCTGGCTGCCCCCAACCTGCCTCTTCCTGACACCAGCTGGCCTGCAGCACGTGGATCCCAGAAGTCTGGGGCCTGGATCTGGCAGAAGACAGGCGAGCCCCTCCCCACCTCCCACGCACAGGTCTGCACCAGCCTGAAGGCTCCACACGGTCACATTGAAAGCCTTGGGAAAGGGCACAGCTTAAACAAAAGTCAGGCATTTGAATCTCAGCAAACAAGTACACAGCCTTTTCCAGGGAGCAAGGGGAGAAGAGAGAAATCACAGAGACGCTCCTGGAAAGACAGGGATGGGGGCTGTGGCCGGGGAGCGCACAGCGCAGATGCTCTGAGCACAGGGCCTGTCACTGCTTCCTCGAGGGGCTCTCTTGCCCCAGACTCTCTCATCTCCAAGCATCTGCTCAGGGCCAGGCCCCGCGCTGCGTGCTGCTAGCGAGACCCACAAGAGACACTTCTGCTCGGGGAGGGTGGAATCCCAGAAACACAGCCCCCATGAGGGGCACGGACAGTGGTGCCTCAGCGGTCCTGGGGGAGCCCAGAGCAGATGGCATTTCTCTCCACGGGGAGTCAGCGAGGCTCTCCAAAGAGGTGATGTTGGCCCAGAATCCGTTCTCGTGGGACCTGATGTTCACACGTGCTGTGTGTGCTCCCGGCAGGGGGAAGTGCGAAGCTCCTCTAGGTAAGAGACAAAAATCTAACGTTGATTCAGAATGAGAAAAGACATCACAACAATTACAGCATTTCAAAGCTGGAAAACATTACCAGCTTCGTGAAAATCACAAAGGGAACATAACGTTTCTATTAATAGAACGCAACTTACACCTAAAAGGCTTTTCAATTTTTTGCATGCCCAATCCTCGATGGTCCCTGCCTGACAAGGAGTTGGGGGCAATGTAATTTTTTCTGGTCAAGAGAATATAGATAAACCAGTCTTCCCTTCAGCATGAAGGATCAGAAAAAAAGAATTGTTGTGATAATGTCACATCCTATTACTTCCAAAGACAAGTAAATTTTTACGATTGCTACCAATTTGGGAAAACCTCTGTCAAGGATCTTTCCTAGGTGAGCTATAAGATTTCAACGCATTTCAAAGTGCTTTTTGCAAGGATTTGTCTTCAATGCTCCTTAAACCGAAGACACACGTTGATGCTGTCTTTGTCAATATTGCATGTTTCCAAATTAACAGGAGACTTCAGTCGTCTCCAAAGAGGTTCGCTCACACGCGTGTTCCTCCTCCTTCACCGAATGACCAAAGCATCCAAGAACCAACTGGTGTAATTCACGCCTCCTCCGCAGTCTAGGTCCTGTGCGTTTTGCTGCCCATCTTTAAAGCTTTTGTTCTCTATTCCATTCATTTTTATTTGACTCTCCTCTTCGTGCTTTCATTAGTAAACTGAAAGGAAGCAGAAGAAAGGCACTTCCGTACGTGTGCAAATCAGGAGCCTGTGATTTCTCATTTGTTTGCAGAAACTTTCTAAAATGTCTCTCCAGCTGCAGTTAAAATGGTGTACTTGAGCCTCATTAACTTTTTTTTTTTTAAGATTTTATTTATTTATTTGACAGACAGATCACACGCAGGCAGAGAGGCAGGCAGCCAGAGAGAGGAGGAAGCAGGCTCCCCGCTGAGCAGAGAACCCTATGCGGGGCTCGATCCCAGGACCCTGAGATCATGACCTGAGCCGAGGGCAGAGGCTTTAACCCACTGAGCCACCCGGGCGCCCCAGAGCCTCATTAACTTTCTATGAACTCTCAGATTTTGTATCCGTGTTTGAGCTCCTCTTCCAACTCAGAACGGATGTGTACAGTCCTTAAAACACCGTGAGACCACACTGCAAGGCGTGGTCCAGGCCTTCTAGGGCTCCGGCTGCGGTGGACGTGCGCTGAGGTCACCTGTGGTCCTGCCAGTGAGGTTCGCTGTCTGAGCTCCACGGTGGGGGCGGGGACAGCTGGGAATGTCCCTGTTGCCCCTCCTGTCCTGACCCTCAGGTGCAGAGCCAGGGGCCCTACTGCAGTAGGAAAGTGTCAGGTGCGTCTCCAATGCCACGGACATGAGAGTCCATGTGACCGAAGGGCATCAGAGCAGGAAGAGCCGTGGGGCTCGGCCAAGTGCAGACAATATATTTTACTTTGGCAAATTTCTAAAAACATTCATTGTCATATAAACACATTGCTAGGGTCCCTTGCATGGTTGGGGGTGCTCAGAAGGAGCTGTGCAGGAGAGGCGCTAAAGCTGACGTTCTTTCGCTTCCTATAAGTCAACCTCATAGGATGAGAAGGGGTCGTCAGACAGAAAGGGAAGAGAATTCCAGGCAGAGGCAGCAGCACGAGCGAAAACAAGGTAGCCGGTCATTCAAAAATGCATAACCAGTAATAAACCCAGTACTGCTTGGGAGACAGCAGGCTGCTGAGAGAGATGCAGGTCAGATCATAAAAGGCCTGGGCTCTCGCCCGAGGAGGTTAGACCATGCCTGGCTCAGGTGGCCAGCACGGCGACCCCATGTTACACACACTTCCCTTCCACTCTGAAGGGGCTTTTCCCATGTTTTCTTTCCTTTGTAACTAAGGACGTTTTTTAAGCATGGGAGCAGGTCCTGAAGATACCTGCCCTTTGAGAGCAGGACAGAGTAGAAGTATGCGGAGGGCAGCGCTCTCTCTGAAGACACAGCGAGCGTCCCCCACTTGGACAGCACCTTTCCCCAGAGCGAGGCAGACAGACAGGAAGCAGAGAGTACATTTGCTACACCGAGCAGTGCCCAGCTCCCCTGGGACAGGTGTGGTCCACTGGCCACTGACCCCCGGCCTCTGGCTCATCTTGATTCAGACCTCACCCCTGCGAGGCTGCCGCACCATTACCATAGGCCTGGGTCCCTCACTGAGGGAACCAAGACCCCCAGGGGCCCAAAGGACTCACAGAAACAGGGCAACAAGGCCCAGATGCCATGAATCTGGCCCCCTGGGACCATGAGCTGCCAGGCCCCCTGCCATCACGGTCCTAGCCATTGTCACAGGACGCCCTGTCTGGGGAGCCGTGTCGGAGGCAGTCTGAGCCCGACCCCCCAGGGGGCCACCGTCCTCCCCCACCCCCACTGAGGCCCTTGGCCTTGCATACAGCACCGTCCATCACGTGCCCCGAGCCCTAACTATGTGCCCCCGCCAGAGGCCCTCAGCCCCGAGAAACGGGGGGTATCACACCAGGGATGTCCTCGGAATCACAGGTGAGTGGTGATCCGTCAAATCGTGAGCGGTTTGACCCGTGCCTTCTGGATTCTGCGAGGCCCCGCTCAGAGTGGTGGAATCGGTGTCCCGAGGGTCCCCTCTGCGGCCCCCAGCCTGAGAGCCACCATGTCTGGCGGCCGCGCCAGGAAGGGGCATGGGGAGGGCGGGTCCCCTGGGAAGTGCACATCCACTGCTCTGCTGCTCTCTGCACGCAAGCCCGGCTGTCCCAGTACGTCGTTCCAGAAGCTTCCATCGCCCACCCTGACACGTACCGGAGAAGGGGCACAGTGACCCTCCTGGTCACTGATGACTGACTTCCGGGGACGTGTCCAGCTGGCGGGTCTGGATGGGGAACGGATGGGGTCAGACCGCCGTGTCCTGTGTGGGGTCCCAGTTGCCCTGGTTTCTGGGGGCATGGGTTCCACCCCAAGTCGGGGTCTCTCCCCCGCGGCATCCCCAAGGAGGCCCCGGAGTCCTGTGTGGCAGGTCTGGGGTGCCCCAAAACGGCTTCATCTAGAGGGCATCGCTCGACGGCTCTTGACCAGCACCTGCCTTCCCGTGTCCTCAGCCCCGCCAGGCCCCGCGCCGGCAGAAGGCCGCCCCCTCTCAGGGCTCCGGAAGGTGGCCTCGGTCACCCGCCCATGCGCACCGGACCCAGCAGCCTTCTGGGCCGGCCTTTCTGGGCCCTCCCCAGGTTTGCCTCCTGCGAGCTGTGAGCCTTCGGGAACCTCTCCGGGCCTCTGTGGCCTCACTAGAGCAACGGGGTTACCCAGGGTTGTAGTGAGACCGAACGAGGGGTCCGTAGAGCACTGGCACCAACGGGATGCGGTGTCCGGACCAACGTTCCAACAGATCCTGAGAACCAGGAGCTGCAGCAAACCTCCATCAGCCACGGGACGGTTCCTGGCTGCGGGGCTCTGCCTCCCCTCCCGGCCTCCATCCACCAGCGACGAGCGGACAGAGACAGCAAGGCCTCCTGCCTCCTCCTGCCGCCTGCCTTCCTTTGTCACCAGACAGTGAAGTGAACCCCAGGAAGCCCAACAGACACTGTGTCCAGGTCATGCTCACTGAGCATGTAAACATGGGGGTCTGCCGTGACTGTGCCCCTCCCACCAGGGAGCTCTGGACAGCAGGAACACGCTGTCAGGCTGCAGGACAGAGGTCTGAGGGCAGGAGTCGGGGCGTGATCCCTGTGAGGCCTCCGGGGAGACCCTTTCCTTCCCCTCCAGCTTCCAGGGGCCCCAGCTGGCAGCCCTGTCCCTCCAGACTGTCTCCGGCCTCCCGCGGACTTCTCACCCGGGGGGTCCCTCTGCCTCTCCCCTCCTTGTAAGGACGTCTCACTGGATCAAAAGTCCTCCCTAAATCTAGGGGTCTCCCCTTGAGATCTCATACTGAGGACACCTGCAAAGCTCCCATTTCCACATCAGATCACACTCTGAGGTTCAGGTAGACAAGGGTTTCGGGAGGGTCCCATCCAACCCCTGCGGCACAGCCTTCAAAGCTGACGGCACTGTTCACCGCCCCTCTCCCGGTCACCGAAGCCATCCTGAGCGCCACGCTTGGCCACGGCACCCTCCATGCATGCCTGGGGGCTGTGGGGGGAGAGGGGGGCATCCACAGGGAAGAGCAGGCCCCTCTCCCACCTTTCCCTCCCATGGCCAAAAGGCCACACCCGGGGGAGCATGGCCCGGGTCACGAGGAGTCTTCGGACGTCTCACAGGAACAAGCCGAGGTGCTGGCACGTGGGGCTGCAGGGGTGACGTCTGGGCGGTGGGGCAGCAAAGCTGTGAGGGAACCGTCTGCAAATGCCTACAGATGCAGGGAGGCTGGGACCCCGCAGGGGCCACTGAGGCCGGGTCTGCAGGGACACAGCGCTTAAAGAGTCCGGCAACGGCGCGGCGTCCTCCTCGCCACCCACCCGGCTCAGCCCCGACTCCCACTGAGCAGCGTGGGGGAGGGGGAGGGACCCGCCGCATGGCCTGGAGGCCGCAGATGTGTCTGGAAGCTCCCCCTCGTCTTCCCTGAGCTCCGGGTCTGAGGGTCGGTCGCTGGGTGCAGGAGATCTCCCCCAGCGCACTCACGGGGGCCGACAGCACCCTCCAGGCACCCCGCCCCTCCCTCCACAGCCGCTACCCCCCTGGCCACACTGGCCGCGCCCTCCCTGGAGACCCGGGCTTCTCGGCCTCCACACGGAGAGCTCGGCAAGGCCGGGGAGGTCCTCTTCGTGGGCGTCTGTCTGGCGAGCAGTGGGCTGTTTGCCTCCACCGTGCGGTGCCAGGAGCACCCACCATCCCACACTGCGTCATGATAACCAAACATGTCTCGAGATACGCCCGCGTCCCCGGGACCCAGACTGCCGTCAGGGAGGCACCCGCAGGCCCCAGACCCGGCAGAGCAGCCCCGCAACCCTCCTCCCTCCTCGCCGCCACGCAGTCCCTCCCGCCTGCCCTGTCTGCATCTCTCCGCCCCCTTCCCCCGAATCCAGCCCAAACTCTCTGTGTCGGGGGTCAGGGCTTCCCCCTCCGCCCAGACCCTCAGAACAGTCCCCTCAGCAACCCCCGAGCTCAGTCGGGCTGGCCTCCGGCCCACTGACAAGCAGAACTTCTCCAAGGCTTGACCGGCTCCTCCCCCAGCCAGCTGGAGTGAAGGATGGGCCAGTCCTGCTGGCCAGAGCTTTCTGAGATGACGGCGGTGCTGCATGTGGTCTGCGCCGTCCGGGACGGTGGTCGCCAGCCACGTGTGGCCACTGACCGCTTGACGTGGGCTCGTGGGACTGAGGAGCCGGATTCTTACTCTCACGCGGAATTAATGAACCATCCAACGCAAGCCCCACATACAAACGCAGCTCGCACTTTCTTGGATGCTCTCTCAGGTCACCGGGTGTCCATGTGGCACTAGAATCTACCGAAATCGTTCAAAAATCCCGTCACCCAGGCAGTCGGGATCTCGGGGGTGGCTCTCAGCCTCAGCCCTCTTACAACACCGCTTACACCCCACATGCGTGTAGGGTCGGGAACGGCGTGCTGGGCCCTGCTTACCTCCCCGCCCCCCAAGCGCGCCCCCAGCCCCAAACAACTCAGCCCATGCCTGTGGGTCCGAGGCCATCTCACCCTCTGCACCACGACCCACGTCCCAGCTCCTCTGCCCAGAAGGCTCTCATCCACAGAAATTCGTGGCTGAGGCCTGGCTGGTGGTCTCAGGAAGCCACATATGGGATGAGGGCAAAAAGCAGGTTTGGATGGGGGCCCTCCTGGGCTGGGAAGGGCTGAGTCCCTCAGAAAAGGCGGGTGGGGGCTCTTGTCTCCAGACAGGGGGCGGTGGGGTGTGTGCTCATGGCAGGGCGAGCTGAGGGACGGCTCACGCGGGGTGGCGGCTTGCGATGCGGGCTCGGGCTCCTGGGAATGTCGCGATGCGCCCCACTCCGCCCCCCCCAATGCCTGCTCTTCCGAAGGGTAAGACGCGGACGACAGCCCCTCCCTCTGCAGGTGGTCAACGGGTGAACAGCACCTTGCCGTGGTACACACTCGATGCATGTTACAATCACGCGTCGTATGATTCACAAAAGCTCCATCGTGGGCAGAGCGCAGACCCTGGTGTCTCCCACCTTCGCTACAGCCTCTGATGTGAGCCCATCATCTCAGCCCCATTCTACAGATGAGGACTTGCCCCGAGGTCACACCGCCAACAGGTGACGTTCCGGAACTGGACTCGGGCAGCCGGGCTCCGGGATCCCCCCTCCCTCCCCACACATCCCCTGGCTGAGTCCTCGAGAGCTCGGCCCACCGGGATTTCTCTTCCGTCTTAGAGATGGAGAAACAGGCTCAGGGACGTGCAGGGAGCCGCCCAAGATGACGCAGCCGGAGACGGGCAGGCCGGGCTCAGCATCAAGGGCCCCCACGCTGGTGCTCTTCCACGGACGGGGCCCGTCTTCCCGAAGCCAACAGCCTCGTGAACACAGCTCACCAAACAGGCAAAGGTTTCTGACTCGATCACCCAACCCTGTTGCCACGGTCTCTGGGCTCTTGCCTATTAATGACCGCTATTCATCTCCACTATCGCACGGATCATCGGATTTCTTTTCTATCGGCCCTGGGTCCAAGCCACAGTTCAGAGAAGGGACAGCGGACCCACTGCAACGGTGCATCCCAGCACAGTCACCCGCCTGCCCAGCTCGGTGTCCAAGGAGCCAGCCCGAGGCCCTGGCCCTGGAGCGGCAGCCAAGCGGGGGTGGACTTGATGGTTTTCCAGAAAGAGCTGTCGGCCCCTTGGAACACTTAGTGCCCCGGCGTGTGCCAGAGGTCTGGACAGGGGTTAGGGACCTCCCTCCGGTCCCCACTGCCAATGGTTGTCTGTCCCCCACTGACACCTGCAGGGTTAGTGAGCTCCTGGCCTGCCTTGGGATTCGGCACCTGCTCCCGCCAGCTTTGGGGCGGGGGAGCAGGCAGGGAAGCCAGCTGCACATGTTCGCACCTGCACAGAGGGCTCCCCTGGAGGCCAGCCGCACCGCGTCAGCACGCCCTGAGAAGCAGGTGCTTTTTTGGGAACCCATGTATGAGCCCAAGGACAGTCCCCAGGCTACCTGTGACTGTCGGGCTCAGCCCTCCAGGGGAAATGCGGCTGCCATACCCAGCCCCACCGCCCTGCCAACCTCCTCGTGCGGCTGGACGAGTGGGTGCCACAGGTGCTGGCAGGGGCAGAGCACATTCCCGGGGCCACATGCCCCAGGTCAGAAGAGCTGAGGGAGGGCAGGAAGGGACAATGTTGCTCGGCCTCAGGCTGACGTGGAGTGAAGGGAAACCCAACCCCAAAGACAGCGCGGGGCCAGTGGTCACTGTGTCCTCATCCACCCCACGGGGCCCTGGGGGCTCAGGTCAAGGCGGGGCTTGGGGGAGGGGCGTGCAAGGCCATGGCAACCGCAGCCAAAAGGCCAAGGAGGGAAAGTGGGGAGCATCCCAGGACAGAGAGGTCACTTCTCCCCCAGAGTGGTGTCAGGGGACGCAGAGACACACCCACCTGACTCCAGAAGGGATTGCTGGGACATCCAGCCAGTAAAGGGACCGGGGACTCCTGGGGCGCCCGCCAGCCAGCTGCCATCCCAGAAGAGCTAGGAAAAACAATGGACCCAACCAAAATGGGGAATCTGAAAGCCAAACCCCAGGCCCATGGGCAGATCCAGGTGGGGCCTGGGGCTCTAGGCTCTGAGGTCAGTGTGACCCCAGAAATGACTCAGGGATAGCAAGATGGGGTCCAGTGGTCTCTTGTGCCCAACTGGCTCAGAAATGCAGCCTCCTCCAGGAGCTGGGGGACGGGGAGGGGGCTGCCCTGTCACCTTCCCTCCCAGATACGATGGCCCTCTGCACAAGGACAGAAGGGTCGGCAGCGATGGGCCTGACAGAAGCACCCCCAGCCCCAGGTATGCGTGCACCTGGCGTGGAGGCAGCCAGCTGAGCTCTGGGACCCGGAGAGCAGCAGGAACCCATTCAGGGTCATCCCGCTGGTCAGCAGCAGGCAGAGTCAGCGCCAGAGGCCAGACACCTGTGACCCCTCGGGACGGAGGACACACCCCCGCTCACACCCTCACGCTCCCCCGCCGGCCTCCCACACAGCCTTTCCCCGTCATACCGCTCACGGCCTGTCTTTGGAGCACTGGTGTTACTGCTTAGCGCTTGGGGCACCCTACAGGCTCAGTCCCACAGAATGGAGTCCTCTTTCAGTTATGGGAAGGATTTGGAATCCCTCTCCTACAGGTAAGGGAGCGGAGGCTCAGAGAGGTACGGTAACTCACTCAAGGTCACAGTTGACGGCAGAGCCGGGATTCGACCCCTTTGCTGAGACACCGCCCCTCCCACCCCCAGAATGAGTCTGCATCTCCACACGCCTTCCCCTGGCAGTGAGAGCCTATGGGCGTCTGTCCTCTCTGGTCCCGGCCTGGAAGGACACACAACCAGGACGCAGGCTTCCAACCTCCCCTTGTAAAATTCGCTGACTTCAGCGGTCAGGTGCAAATGCCCCGATGCCCACCCGAGGGAACCCTGAAAATCCAGGGGGGAAAGGCACTGTCGCTCCAGACCGCCGTCCGGGTTCAAGTAAACATCCACGTTCATCCATCGACATGGGCACTAGATCAATGAGGTCACAGCATCCCAAGAGTCTCCTTCATACACCGACACCAACTGCAAGCACATTAATCAGGCACAAACTGTGAAGTTTTAAAGTGGGAATATAGATGGGGCTCCTGGGTGGCTCAGTGGGTTAAGCCTCTGCCTTCGGCTCAGGTCATGATCCCGGGGTCCTGGGATCGAGCCCCGCATCGGGCTCTCTGCTCAGCAGGGAGCCTGCTTCCTCCTCTCCCTCTGTCTGCCTCTCTGCCTACTTGTGATCTCTGTCTGTCGAATAAATAAAATCTTTAAAAAAAATAATAAAGTGGGAATATAGAGACAGAGCCCCTGTCAGCAGCTGGACCCAGTGGAGCCACGACCCACCTGTGCCCGGGGTGGGGGGCGGGGGACAGGCAGCCGGGAGCCACGGGGAGCGGCTGTGAGTCAGTCTGACCGCTGACCGGTCGGGCCGGGGAAAGCAGGCAGGAAATGTCAGGAGCCCATCAGGGGAATGTGGCTCATCGATGTGGCGTCCGCTCCTGCCTCTGGGGAGCTCCAAGAAGTGCTCTGAACCGAGCTGACAGGTCCGTGCATCGCCCGCTCTGACCACATCTCCCAGACGGGCGGCCCCGCCCACAGCCGCTGGGACCCACGCCCCAGTCCACACGGGAGCCTGCGGGAGCAGTGGAACAAGGTACCTTCGCTGGATGATCATCGTCAATGCCCATCACTGAGCACCACACGAGCCGGGCACCGCTCAGTGGAGTCCCACTTAACCCCCACGACATCCCTGCAAGGTGTCTGTCACCAACCCCACTCAGAGACCGGGACTGGGGCTGGGAGGAGGGAAGGCACCCCCCCAGATCATCCCGACCAGGAGAAGGTTGCATTCTGCTCCCACGTCCTGCAGTCAGACCTCACAGGGGATGGACTCTCCACACCACCCCTTCAAGAAGATGCTTACCTCCCCACTTGACAGATGGGAAGACTGAGGCCCAGAGGAGTCAAAATCCACAAAATCCCTTCCTTCTTCCTGAGTGCCAGGGCGGGGGCAGCACTGAGGAAATTCAGAGAAGGATATAGGTTGCATAACATCCCTTGTTCCCCGCCAGAAGCTGCCAACGCCCACCTTCCCCATTCACGAATCTGGGCGATGAGTGGTGGGAGTCGGGGAAGGATATTTAAAAAAAAAAAGTGTCTTCAGTCAGGGAATTTCACAGGATAATTATATAGTGAGGACACCAAATTAGCAGAGGGGGCCTATCAGCCGCAGCAGCCACACGCCACTGCTTGCGTCCCCACGCGCACAGCCGCTCACGGCCTCCGGCGAGCTCAGCCCCTGGAGCCTGGGTACGCGCCGCTCTCCCACTCGCGGACACATGCTGTCGGGAGAGTCCTCCGAGGCCGGGATCCTCACGCCCATGCCCCACGGTTAGGGACCCGGAGGCCCCAGAAGAGAAGTTCTCCATTTGAAGTCACACAACCACAGGCCCCGGTGTGCCCCCAGCCCCAGGCCCGTGCCTCCCCGAAGCCCAGAGACAGAAATAGACCGGGCTCGGGCTTCCAGAGTCCAAAATAAAGGCATGCACAGCGCTGTGCATTGTTGCCATGGTTATAGATGAGAAGGGCTCTGTTACAGCACAGCAAATTAGCTAATAACGAGAGAGCAGCTCCCAGCAGGGGCACATGCCACATGAGCAAATTGCTTTTCTAACGCGGTGGCAAGCTGGACCGCAGCGGCAGGGCGAGTACCGGTAGTGAGTGGGCGTGGGGGGCTGGTAACGGTGGCGCTGGTGAGAGCCGGCACCGCGTGCTCTTCCCAGGCTGTCCCCACCCCTCCCGACTCCCGCCATCGCCAGACACAGTGTGGAAAATGGAGGGCTCACCGCTGTCAGTGTTGCTTCGCAGGCCAGCAGGGAAGAGGTGGGCTCTCTTCAGGACCCACAGGGCGGCGGCGCCTGGCCCTTCCTGGGATGCATAGTCCGGTCTGGGGAAGTCTGGGGTGAAGCCAAAGACAAGCTTCCCGTGAGACGTGGGGTGATTGGTCGGGGGTGGTATTCACTCCGTGTCCTCAAGCTCCCAAGTTACCTGGTTCCTGCCCTTGCTGGGGCGGCCCCCCCAACCTCAGCCTCTGCAACACGGCTTCCCGGACCCTCCCAGCAGGAGGGGGAGAGCGTCTCCCTTTGAATGCATTGCTGGGCCATGAGGGTACTGAAGTCCATTGTCTCTGACCCATGAGACTTGTGTCTCCCGGCAGCATCTGTGAGACAGGCTAACTACCTCTGAGGAAACTGGGTAAAATCCCATCCCAGATCCAACACAACCAGGCCCGCGCCTCAGGACACACGGCAGCCTCTGTTCCCTCAGCCTGAAACATTTCCCCTTGGCAGTCCGCATGGCTCCGTCTCTAACCTCTTCAGGTCTGTGTCACCCCTGGTCCTGCAAGCATCGGAGACAGATTAGCTACACAAGGGTTCTGTCGGGGGAAATGTCTGCATGAAAGGAAATAAGGATGAGCAGGGGAGGCCAGGGTGACCAAAGTCTGACCCCACAGAAGGAGAGAAGAGAGAAGACATCATGGAAATGTTAGAGTTCTGGACAGGATAAGGAAGTTTTTGCAAAATCCCGGAGCCCAAACTTGCTGACAAGGGGCCCCAGTCTCTCAGGAGAGGTCAGAAGCTGGCAGGAAGCCGCCTGGGGGAGACGACTCTCCAAGCAACCCCTTCCCCTCTAGCACCCTTCCCACCCCCCTGCTTTATGCCTTTTCGACTCGACCTGCCTTTCACTGACTGTACGGTTACTTGCTCACTTGCCAGTTTTCTATCTTTGCCACCAAAGGCAAGCTTCATGGTGTGGGTATCTTTTCCCCCCAGAAATGAAGAGCTTTTATAGTCAGACCACCCAGACGACACGTCATGGCAAATTCGATAAGAACCAAGAGGAAGTGAAATAGACACCGCCGGGAGGAAGCGGCAAAGAGGGAAGGGGAAACCAGAAGGAACCGTGCCTGCTGGGTGGGGGCGGGGGGAAGGACTCCACCGCCCCAGGGACCTGTGGTCACAAAGGGACAGGAGCGGTCCACACCAGCTTCGGGCTCTTCAGGAGCCAGAAGGATGCCCGGCGTGGGAATTATTGTCACTGCTGAGCCCTCGGGCTGTGGAGTAGTATCTGGCACTTGCAAAAATCATTAGACGAATGAATGAATGAACGACTGAATGAAATAAGAATGCTTCCTGGTAGGTACTCAAGGGCCACTTCCTGCTTCTTCCCCATGTTATGGACTAAACATCCGTGGCCACCCCAAATCCACAGTCAGAGCCCCCGAACGTGATGGCATGTGCACATGTGGCCCCTGGGAGAGAAGGGGGTGGGATGGGGTCATGAGGGCGGGGACCCCGTGATGGCAACAGAGCCCTTATGCGAAGAGACACGGAGCGCTTCCTTCCTCCTGCACACCCCGGAGGAGAGGCCACGTGAGCGCAGGGCGCCCGGAGCCCGTCCACAGGCCAGGGGCTTCGCGGGAAACCGAATCAGCCAGCACCCTGAGCCTGGACTGCCAGCCCCCAGGACCGTGGGAACAAGTGATGGTGTCTAAGCACGCAGGCTGCGGTACTCTGTTACGCAGCCCGGGATGACTAAGACGCCCAAGCCCAAGGTCCGCTCACGCCGAAGAATGCTCCGGAGCGAACATCGTATTCTCTGCAGGTCCGTGTGTCCGCGTTTCTGGCTGCTGCTGGCTCACAGGGACAGGAATGGCCTGTTTGTGGCTGGGGGGGGCAGGGGGCAGGAGGAGGGCAGGGGGACAACACCCTACTGTCCCACCCACTTCAATTCCGCCTCCGAAATCCCAGGACGCCCTCACCCGCCGAGCCCTGACGACAGGGAGAGCGGCTGGTCCCGTGGTCAGTCAGGCCCTGAGCTCCGGGGCCGCGGTCCCTACCTCGTTGCTATGGCAACAGAAGGCAGCTGCAGGTGCCCCCGGCCCCTGACACCGGGGCTGCACTCCCACTGCGTCTGAACGAGGCTGTCGGGCTGGGGACAGGGGACGCAAACACGCGTCCTCACCTGCGCCCTCGGCCTCGGCCCTCGGCAGCCGGAATCCCGCAGCCTTCCCGCCGCATCTCACCCGGGCTGGGCCCGCGCCCCTTCCTCAGCCGAGCCCTAAAGGGGCGTGGACATAGGTGATTGGCTAAGGAAACCTTAGGAAACCTGGGGCGGGGGCGGGAGGGGGCGTAGCTGTGGGCAGTCACGCCTCGGAGCAGGTGTGGCCGGTTCCCCTCCGAGGACAGGCCGGCGCTGAGGGCTAGGGTCGGGGAGCAGGAGACACGAAGAAAAGGAATGGTGGCCCCAGACCCTGGAGACGTTATGTTGAACCGAGAAACGATGAACGCGGAATAATGGCGTTGGGGGTGGAAATAAAAAAGAGAGGACACATGCAGGAGAAATTGTAGCCTTAGACTCGGGGAGCCCTGGTCTCGGCTTGGACGCAGAGGATGTAGGGCGAGGGGGTGGCTCATGACTGGGGGTGGGCCAGCCAGGGCGCTTTGTGGGGCAGAGGGGGCAGTGGTGTGCCTGGTGCTGGACACGTTTATTCTGGATGACCGAGAGGGGGACCGGCATGCATACGGGACCAGACGGTCTTCGAGGCCTTTCCCTGCTCATCAGTCTGGTTTGTTCCGCACAGCGACCCAGAGAGGCAGGCAAGGTGGGGCCGGTAATGGGGTTCCCCTTTTACAGAGGAACACGCTGGTACCTCCTGGTAGCATGGGCCTCAGGTCCTCAGGGTGACAGAGCCTGGAGCTGGGACAACATCTGGGCCCCAGGACTGGGGGAAGTCAGGCTGATCTGGCCTGGGATCACCAAAATGATTTCCCGGTCCACGAACAGTGGCAACTCTGAGTTCTGAAGTCCTCTGGATTGACAGGTCCGGCACTCACAGGCCTCGCTCGGGGCCCTGCACACAGTAGGCACCCCATAAGCCTCCAGCCTGACTTCCACTGAGTCAGGGCTCCACCCTGGCCCCAGGGAATAACTGATTCCCTGAACAAGTAGACAAGGACCCTGGGCCCCCCAGCCCCAGTGGTGGATCCCATCCCCCCATGTTGAATTCAGCAGGAGCTCCGGATGAAAAGCTGGCATTGCCCCAGCCCGGGAGACCGTTGTCAGGCAGCGGGTCCAAGGCAGCCGCCGCACGTGGGGGCCTCTGGCCCCACAGTCAGGGTCAGGCCCCTGGCATGGCGGCCTCACAGCTCTGCGTGGGGATGGAGAGGGGTGGCCAGGCATGAGGGTCACTGTCCGTGTCCTGTGTCTCCTTCCCATCCCCGGGCGGTGGCCTCCACCAGCCGGGCCTCCGCCAGCCAGGCAGGAGAGTCTCATCAGCCCTGGAGTCCACCTCTGACTCGCCAAGAAGCGGGATGCCAAATTTAGCAGCGGACTCAGGGAAGCCGGTGCTCCAGCCCCCACCGCGGGTGAGTGGCAGGCTGGGAAGTCGCTGCGCCACCTCCCCTGCTCCGAGGCCGTCCTCCTGCCCAGGCGCCCACTGCTGACAGCCGGGGCCACAGGCAGCCAGGGCCAGGGCCTTAAAGACCCTCCTCTGAAAGCCGCCGCCAGCTGGGGGAGGGAAATGGGGTGGGGGGTGACACCTCCTAGGGGGTCCCAGTTCCCAGGGCGTGTCCCGTGCCCCCCTCAGCCACATCAGTGCCCTGACTCTGCAGCCCCCCTGGGCGGAGCCAAGTCCCACCTGGCCCTAGTAGGGATCCTTGGGCCACCACACTCCATCTTGGTGGCCTTGGGCCAACCGGTGTCCTGGGGTGGGCAATCGATGACCCCTTCCCCTTCATCCAGCCGAGACGGCTTCTCACTCAAGAGTGAGTGCCGTGCATCAGCACAGCTCTTGAATCACAGATTGTGACTGGGCTCCCCAAGCCCTTGGATCGCCTCCCTGAATCCTTGCAAAAACAGTGTGAAGTAGGTACTGCCCACTCTTAACCCATTTTGCGTATTGGAAAACAGGCTTGTAGAGGTTAACTCGCGGGATAGTGTGTGTCTGCGTCTGCACAACACCAGACCCCCGCTCTGAAAGGGCTCCGGGACCTCCCCTCCCCCCGGACCTGAGGCTGGTGCTACCACTGGCCTCCCGTGGTGTGTGCAGTAGAGCCTGGGATGAGCTCAGACCGTCACTGAGTGGCCGTTGTGGCTATGTGGGCCTGCGCGTGTTCATCGGCCTCTCTGAGGCTCAGTTTCCCCATCTGTAGGGGAAGGAGGGCGGCTTTGTGATGTGTCTGCTTGGCTGGGCTGCGTGGCGTTTCCCAGGACCCACTTCCTTGTGTGTCTCCAGTTAGGGTGGGCCGCAGGAGACAGGTCCCAGCTGGGTCTTGCGACCCCCTATTTCCCCTCCTTCCAGCTCTCTCCCCAGCAGCCTGCTCTGTGGGATTCAAGGCCCAGCACCTGATATAAATAAAGAGCCTTCCAGAGACTGCTTAACCTGCCCCACGTTGTGAAGGTTAAAACCTGTAAGAGAGGTAGATGATTAGATAGATGGATGATAGAGAGACAGACAGAGACAGATCGATGGACAATGGGTAGCAGACTGAATGGATAAATGGGTGGAAGGGCAGGTGGATTGGTAAATTGATATATTGGTAGATGGATGGATGGAAGGGGTGGGTGGATGGATGGATGATGGATGGTGGATGGATGGATGGACGGATGGTGGATGAATCGATGGGAGATGGATGGATGGAAGGGGTGGGTGGATGGATGGATGGATGGATGGTGGATGGTGGATGGGTGGGTCGGTGGTGGATGGATGGTGGATGGAAGGGGTGGGTGGTGGGGTGGGTGGGTAGATATACAGGTGAGTGACCCAAAGGCCTGCCGAGTGGGAAAGGTAAGGAATATAGGAGGAGTGTAAGGCCACATCAGGAAAATGAATTGGGAGCGTTTGTGTATTTTTTCCCTGCTCGTTTGCATTTTCTATTTTTTTTAACTATATACAATAAAAAAAAATACTACAGAAATTTTAAACTAGAAAAGGCACGATTTTCAAAGCTATTCTTCTCCCCGTGGGAAGGGGTGACTGCATTCTGGATCCGGGGCCCCATTCAGCGTAACCCTGCAGTCCTGAATGAGGGCCGGGTAGGCAGTTAGCGCACCTGCAGCACCGCGCGGGGACTGCAACGGCCCGTGGCCGCGCGTCTGAGCAACAGAAAGCAGGCTTGGCTGGAGGCAGGGAGACCAGCCAGCAGGCTCTGGGAACGAAAGCGCTATTAGACCCTGTTGCCGTAGCAACAGCACAGCAAGCTATTCTGTTGTTAACTCCTGAGAGAAAAGGCAGGACAAGAATTAAGGTAAAGTCATAGTACAATTTGGACTGTGGGTATTACCCTCCCTCCCCACACCCCCGGAGTGCACGCGGCGGGTTCCCAGAGAGCTCCGGGACGCCCTCTCTCCGCTAGTCCAGACTGAACTGAGCTTGATCGGGCAAGAGTGCGGTATCTGGGAACCGTCCTGGCAGCGGTGCTTGCAAACCCGGTGAAGGACGCCCTGGGCACTTTGCCGAAATGCAGAGTCTGCCTCAAAGGCGGGTCTGCGGACCACACTGAGAAGCACAGCCCTTGCCTGGACGGTGGAGCCTTTGCGGAGGAAGAATCCAGAACTCTCGTGCTTTGTTTCCTGCCGTCTCCTCGGGGTCCGGCCCGACACCTGACAGGGGTGGGGAGGGGAAAAGACGGAAGGAGGCTCAGGACTTGCTGGTGGATTACACACGCACGTGGGTGAGTGCTGGGCTCGCGCAGATCCACTCTGTCATCTTAGCTGAAGTGGCACAACGCTGAAACATGAGGAAAGGAGGAGGCTTTCTTCTTGTCAGGACTCCTGGTTTTTCCCTACTTTATCCTCCAGGGATCACTGTTAATACAGCCCTATTTTCCTGGTGTGGCTGGGAGCATACTACGGGCATTGCTCAGTGTCTTGTGGGCTTAATCCTATACTGGACTTTCTTCCCTGTCTGCACTTAGAGATTCCTTTAAACAACCCTATCGCGTTCCATTCTGAAAATACATAATCATTCCCTCCTGCTGGACATTCCTCATTTTACGAGTCTTGCTGTTTCAAAGCAGGCTGCCCTAAACACCCTTGTGAACCCGTGTTTGTGCACATGAAAGTTATGTGTTGGGTAAACACCTCTAGGGGTCTAGATGTGGCCGGTCAAAGAGTGGGACCGTGTCTGTGATGCTAGAGAGTGTTCAACTGCCCCCAAGAGAACTTGCACAGATTCTATTCTAACAATGTCTGTTTCCCTGCGCGTTTAACCGCTGTCCGTGTTTTGACTTTATCCGTCTGGCCAGGGAACAGAGAGTACCTGCTTCCACTGATTCATTAGGTAGGAATGAGATTATGCAACTTTCCCCATGTTTCTGTACTTTATATTAACTAGTGAAGTGCTATTTTATTTCAGAAAGTTACCAGTGTTTTAATATTGATTGGAACTCAGCAGCCTCCTCGGATTCTTACTGCTGCTAGGAGCTTTTCTCCGTTGATTCCTTGGGTTTTCCAGTTACATAAGCAGAGCACTTGGAAAATGATCGTTTTGCCTCTTTCTTTATGACCTTTACACCTTCGTGTCTTGTCTTATTGTTGAGTGATGCAGAAAGACTATCCGGTGGCAATGCTGATGGTGGGCGTTCGTGGTTGTTCTGGGCCTCACGCGTGTCAATCTGTTTGTTATTAAGAATGATGCTACTTCTGGCTCAAGATGGAGTTTTATCCTACTGAGGAAATATCTGTGCTTTTAGCTTTTTCCTCAATTCCCATTTCATTAAAATGTTATTTAAAGCAGGCTCCACACCCAGCACAAAGCCCAATGTGGGACTCGAACTCATGACCATGAGACCAGACCCGAGCTGAGATTGAAAGTCGGATGCCTGACCGACTGAGCCCCCCACCCCCGGGATTTTGTTTATTTATTTGAGAGAGAGAGCACAAGCAGGAGAAGGGACAGAAGGAGAGGGAGAAGCAGGCTCCCCACTGAGCAGCGAGCACGATGCGGGGCTCCATCCCAGGACCCTGGGATCATGACCTGAGCCGAAGGCAGAGGCTTAACCCACTGAGCCACCCAGGCGCCCCTCCTAAAATTTTTTAGCTCAAGAGTGATAAGAAATGGAGTATAAGGGGACATCACTCTGGACTGGACCATCCTTAACTCCTGCGAATTGCCCCGCTTTGTCGGGATTCTTTTCTTTTACTGTGCTGTGGAAGGAAATGGCTTCCTTTCAATAGTTTCTGTGTGCTAGGGTTTTATCGGGATTTTGCATCAAGGTTCGTAAGTGAGGTTCACCTCAACCATTCTTGCTCATGATTCATCAGATTTTAACCCACATCATGCTGCCGTAAAGCACAATGTAGAACGTCCTCCAATTCCACTGACGGAGTCTGGGGTTCTCCTCCTCCAGCAGTGGGGGGGCCGGAGCGTCCGCGGGCTGAGCACCCGGAGGCTGCGGTAGGGTCTGCGCCCGCAGACCGGCGCCGCCGCAGCCCTTTCTGCCCCCCCACGGCCGTCTGGAGGGTTGGTTTCCGTCTTCTCTATAATACAATCAACTTCAGAAATTTTCATTTTCCCATAAAGTAATCCATTTTCTCATATTTACCTGCATAAAGACAAGTAAACACTCCCTTAAAACTTGTCTAATTTCCTCTGTCTGTGACTATTTTTCAATTCTCGCTTCTAATTTTGCATATTTGTGCTTTGCGCCTTTCTGCTTGCGAGGCTTGCTGGTGCTTTACCTTCCTTATTATGAGCACATTTTTCTCTTAATTCCCCCAGCTTTTGGACTTACCTGCTAGTGCCCTGTTTTCTGAGCCAGTGCCTTGCGTTCCCGTTTTCGTTAACCCTTCCGTGTCTTCTCCTTACTGTTGCTCTTCTGTTGTGTTTCCAATCTCTTGGGTTGTGAGAACCAATTTCCAGCCCTTCGCATTCCGCCGTGGAAGGCTCTGAGGACGGCGTCAGCTGTGACCCCCCGGTCAGTGCCGGCCCACACAGCTCCCACCTAAACTGACTTCCTCCACGTGAGTCAGGATGAGATGAAGCTCAGAGCTCGCTTCCCCGGCGTGTTGGACCCACTCTGCCCGTTCAGCAGTCCCAGGCGGCCGGCGGCGGCTGTGTCGCCCATCCCACAGGCAGAACCGCTCCTTCGTGGAACTCCTCCCGTGGCGCTGAGAGTTCCAGGTCTCCACTCACGCCTGACACAGCTCCGCGTGGGCTCATTTAGAGCCCCGACGGGCAAACAGCCCTGCACACCCTGTGGGCGGCTGGTGTCTGCTTTGTTTCCCGGCACGTCTCGGCATCCTCATATCCCAGCCCAGTCCTTCCCTCCATCGCACGTTCCCTGCTGGGCTCAGCAAGGCGGGGTCGCTACCAAGTCCTTGCTGCACCGTGGAGATGAGTGATCTCGTACGGAAGCTCTCTGTGTCTCAATCTCCTCCTTTCTCAGACGGGGATACGTAAAAAGCTGTCTCATCCCGTCAGTGCCTAGAGTAAAGAGATGGAGGCATCACAGCATCTAGAACAGTGCCTGGTGCTTACTAAGTGCCCAGCAGACCGCAGCTGACCCAGCTGCGGGCCACGTTGTCCCAGGTGGCAGGCCGCGTGGCCACAGGCACCTGCTCACGCCACCCACGCCTCGCAGGTCAGAGACGGCCTTCTCCAGGAGCTGAAACACCTCAGCGAGGACTCCGACGGCCCGATGTGGGGCAGGTGCTCACCTTTGAAACAACCACGTGGTCCGGAACTTGCTCACTCGTCATGGCGCAGGCCTGGCTCACGCACCCCAATTCTGCAGCCGAATAATACCAGCCACCACGGTTCGGGACAAGAACCCCATCAAAACAACGGCACTTGAGGCAGAGGTGGTTTCCCAAAGAGAAAGAGGGTTCCTCTCCCCGAAGGAAGGATCTGGAGCCACGGCGGAGTCGGCTCCATGCCAGCCCTTGAACACCCACCGCGTGTACACACACAGGCACCCGTTTCTTCCCACACACGTCATTTCTCAGTGTCCGCCTAACCCTAACACAGCGCGACGGTCCTGCACGCACGAAATACGCACACACATGTCTGTCGGCTCCGGGCGCGGCCCCGAGAACCACACCACCCGTGACCACAGGATACACTGAACCACCGCACACACATGCAGTGTGCAGTGCCGGGGGGATGATGGTGCAGACACACACGCGTGCACACGCCTGCTGAAAAGAGTGCACGCGGGGAGATCAGCAAACGGTCTCCCTTGAGGAGTGTGAGCCTCGCGCCGCTCCCTGAGGGTCACTAGGACTCCATTCTCCGGTCTGTGCTAACGGGCGCCCCAAATTCTGCAAACTCCCCTTGTCCATTATTCCCCACGGCCATGTGTTCGAGGGGCTTGGGGGACGACTCCCATTCTGAAGCATGTGTTGCCCTGGAAGCCTGCGTCCTGTTGGCATAACTAAGAGGTCTTTGAAGTTTCCTCCGGGCTTGAGCAAACACAGACCCACTTTGCCAGTTCTAAGGTATTAGACCGCATAAACTCATTGAAAATGCTGATATTCAGGCTGAAAAAATGTTCTGGTGTCTTCTTTGAGCAGGAAATTCCACGATGGAAACCCTGCCGAGTTATGGTCTTTGAACTCAAACCCCTCTCTTGTCATTTCTGTCACTTAGAAAGAATCCCTCTAGAAATTTTGGACTCAACTACCTGTGGGTACATAGAGTTTTCCTGCATTCTCACACGGAATCCGAGTTTCTTTGGAAGTTTTTACAGAGCGACTTGATTTAAGTACATTTGAAAGTGACACAATGAAAACGTTTTCTGGGATCTCCAAACCTTAGTTCCTTCATAACCACGTGTGAGCTGAAAAACCACCCGTTCTCCAAAAGTTCAATGGGGTCTAGACACCTACTTTTTGTACCATACAAGGTGACCGAGGGGCACAATCATAATTTCATTGTCAGACATTCCTGCCTCCATAGTTCAGAGTCAAAGTCAGCTAGCATTCTGCTTGAAAACCGAAGAAAATGCCAGGGTACCGACGCCAGGGCTCTGTCCGAGACCGCAGCGGGGACTTCATTCATGCCTACAGACCAGTCTCCCCACCCACGCTTCCTCGTGCGGGGGCCTGTATAGAAGGAATAAATGCGCTGCTTACACGTAAATTCGCCGTGCTTCTGTTGCATGGCTGTGTGCTGGCCAGACGGAGCAGGCTGGCACTTACCCAGTCCTTCTGGTCAGCACCGACCACTGTGTCCATCAGGACTCCGGGCTGACGGCACAGCAAAGGGGTTCATAGGGTCAGGGCCCTGCTCTCTGAGTGGTTGAGAAAGCCAAGACTTGAGTCTAAGGTTCTTAGATTGGGGACCAAAGCCGCACCACAGAACTCTCTTCCGCCGCCCCCAGGTGCCGCTCCCCCTTGAAGCCACCTCACGCCAACAGTCAGATGCCTGGACGGCACCTGCCTCAGCAGACGGGGTGCACCAGAGGCTTCTCCCCACCTTGCTCTCTCTCACTTCAGAGCCTCAGGAGACAAGTCTGGTAGGTAGATATGAGGTCACGTCCCGCGTCCTAGAAGCCAAGCTAGCTGGGCAGTGGGTCCCCAAGGTTATTCCTTGGGGAAAGAATGGAACTTGGAAGTCTGGAAGTTCTCTGAACTCAGAATGTTCTAAGCACCCATAAAATGTGGCCAATGTGTACTACAATCATCAGAGGATATTTTCCAGCCAAGAAATCCACATGTGGAAACTTATACTATGTAGGGTCCAAGTTCCAGATCTGTGGGAGGGACAGAGGTTGGCTCCCGCGTCTGGCAGCCTGGCTGGTGGGTAAATGCGATTGGGACCAAGAACACTGCCTCAGCCTTCTTCCCCCCAAGTCTCATTAAGTCTTCCCTGAATGACCACTGTTGGATGGACGCACTCGGCTCCGAAGGATTCTCTGCTCTCTACATGACGACAAAGAGAGCCCTGCTCCCGGCAGGGAATGTGGGACTTTCCTTGGCATTCTGAGCCCCCTGTCTCCCCCTGGCACACCGGGTTGGTTGTTCTCAATGTGACTGGTTGCTGGACTTGGGATCTGCAGGTTCAGGTTAATGGGGCATCTCAGAGGCCCCTTTCTTCGTGCCCCTTCCCCTGCAGTTCAGGAGGTGTGGGGCTACAGTAAAGCCTCGATCTGGATTCCTGGGCTTCATCAGATGAGCTGCATTGTCCTTAGGTCTCGGACCGCTCACCCCCGGCGCACCCCAAGACGGCGGCAGAGGAGCGAGCGAGACTCTCCCAGGAGACTCTGGCAGTCACGGGCACCGCGGAAGCCTGCGAGAGGGAACACTGTCTTCTGTCCCATCCCACCCCGGCTACCAGCACCCCCCACAGCCCTGCACTGAAAGTGTGCTGGGTTGGGGTTGATAACAGGAACATTTGCCAGCCCTCCTACAGAGATCAGACTCAATAAGGAAGAAGGATGTTGTTTGAAAAAGAGTGGGTCTGCATTTGCATGCCGTGATCCTGAAGGCTCCCCGGGAGCGTTCTGATCCAAGTCCGATACGGAGGCTGGGAGAGAACAGGCGGATTCGGATTCCTCCCTCCCCAGCTCGATACCCGCAAGGCAAAATGGGGCTGAGCCAGTCCGCCGGTGGGTGCCGGTGGCCTGGACCACACGACTCTATTTTTCTCTAAGTCTCTGAAATTAACTTTAAAGTGCACATTCAATACAAGCCACAACCTCCTGCCTTTCCTTGTCCCACGTTCTGGGCTCATCCGGCACTCACCTCCCCGGCACGGAGTAGCAGGTTTCCATCGTTTCTTGATTCATCTGTTTAGGGCAGGTGGAATCCCGCTGTGCTGGGTGAGGAAGGGGCTGTCCGAAGGCCCCCCCCCCCCTTCTCCAGCGTCCTGCCGTCCTGCCATAGTCACAGCGCCAGGCAGGGCTCCTCTTTGGTCTACGTATAAATTTGAGCAACGAGCCAACGCTGTGCTCCGGCCCCATCACACACTTTTCCCCCTTTCGAGAGAAGCTCCCTGGCTTCCCTCCAGCGCGTTCCCCTTCCTTCCAACCTGCCTGTTAACGCCGACCATGAACGGTCCGCTCTGTTTTACACGAGGTTGCCTCTGCTTTGTTTGCAGGACGCAGCTGACCCTCGGTAAGCTGCGTTTGCGCTCCGGGACTCCGGGACCGTCGCTCGCCATGCAGCCATGCAGCTGAGGAGGGCGACTTGCTCCTTCCCTCGAGCTATTTGCTTGTCCATAACTACGCTCTGTTTTCCGTGGTCAATATTCCCATTGTTTCACATGCTCCGCAGTATAATCTGTTCCATCAAGGTCCTTCTCCTCCGGGGACCTCTCTCACGGAGCCGCTCTGTGCGTCCCTCCAGCTTTCTCCTGCTTGCCCGGTGGCTTCCCATTTCATGCATCCCAGCCCCTCCCATTTCCTGGTTCACTCCTTTTTCCCATGCTTTGCTGCATCACGTTGTCAAATAGCCTTGAAAGAAAAGAAAGAAAGAGAGGAAGGAAGGAAAAAAGGGAGGGAGGGAGGGAGAGAGGGAAGAAGGGAGAGAAAAATTACCCTTGCAGGAGGTAACATTTCAAGGACTCTGTGTGTCTAAAATCTCCTATTCCGACCTTTTCATTTCACTTGGGCTGGGTATAGAATTCTAAGTTAAAATCTTCTTCCTCGACCAGGAGGGCCTATCCCAACAGACCACGCATGGATGCAGATAGGAGCCTCCCGCCGTGTGCGACTACACCAGACACTGAAGAGATGTCTGCAATCTTGTCTTTCATTAAAATGTCATTTATATTAACATGAAAGGACTTACTATTTTTTTAAAGATTTTTTGATTTATTTATTTGACAGACAAAGATCACAGGTAGGCAGAGAGGCAGGCAGAGAGAGAGGGGGAAGCAGGCTCCCTGCTGAGCAGAGAGCCCGATGTGGGGCTCGGTCCCAGGACCCTGAGATCATGACCTGAGCTGAAGGCAGAGGCTTTAACCCACTGAGCCACCCAGGCGCCCCAGACTCACTATTTTTAAAAGGATTCATACATTTCAAAACTTTTGTAATTATAACTTTCCCTCGAAACATGGAAGGCAGGGCTGCATCGCCATCCAGAACCCAGCGCTGGGGGAGAGAAAGCCGCTGCTAGTCCGTGTGGCTCCTCTGGGGTGACCTGTGTCTCGTCCGGAGTCCGGTGAGCTCTCCCATGGCGGTGCGTCTGGCGGCCGTCTTCTTCCTCCCTTGTTCTTGGCCCTCCGCCTGCCCTTACGATCCAAAGTTCTGTGGTCTCAGCTCAGGGAAAAAAACCCATATTTTTTTTTCCAAAGATTTACTAATTTATTTGAGAGAGGGAGAGAGCATGTGTGGGGAAGAGGTAGTGAGTGAGAGTCTCAGGCAGACGCCCCCGTCGAGCGCAACACCCCCGTGCATCGCTCGATCCCGTGACCCTGAGATCACGACCTGAGCCAAAACCGAGACTCAGACGCTCAACCGACAGCAGCATCTGGGTGCCCCAGAACCCCATATTTTCAATCACGTTCTTCCCTCTATTCTCCCCATCTCAGCTTCCTGGGGGCCCCGTTATTCGGATGTTGGTCCTCCCCAGCTGGATCGCTCACTTCTTCTTCTGCTGGTCTACTCACCCGGCTTTCTAGAGCATTTCCCAGCTGTGAACCCCATCTCTTCCCCAGAGCTTTCTGCAACCAATGTCATCCTTCATCTCTACGCAGCTACTTTCATAGTCAGGACTTTCTCATGGTGTCCTGTTCTGGGTTCATGGATATGCCTTCTAGGACCTCCGTGGATAGTAATTGGGGTGCGTTGCTCTTTAAGTTCCCTTTCATTCCCCCAAATTAATCTATTTTTTCCAGGGTCCCATTTTCTCTTTATCTGGTGTCTCTCTCTTTCATGCTGGAGGATTTCTTCAAATGTTCGATGATCTCTGATTTCCCCTTGAATGTAAATGTAAAATGTAAGAAAGCCGAGAGCCTGTCCTGAGTATGCCGGTGGTGACAGCTGGGAGTGATCCGCAGGGGACACTCCTGCCTACAGACGGGGTGTTCCTGATTCCACCGCTCGGTTTCTCTAGAGAGAGCCCCGCCGGTGTTTCTTTCCCCCTCAAGAACAGAGTTCTGGATGTATGTCTGCAGCATGGGTGGGGAGGCGGGGCTGGAGGACGGAGGACGGGTTCAGGGAGACGAAGATGTTCACCTCTGACAGCTAGCCCCCCCCCCCGTGGCTCCCCCGCCACCCCTTCCCGCGAGCGTGGTGTGCGCGACCCTGGTACAGGGACGGTTGTGCTGGGACACGGCGCTCTGACAGATGGCCGTGTCCACACAGGTCTCTGCATTATTGAAGGAGCCTCCTTCCACCGCACAGTGACTTTTATCAAAAGAAAAAATGGATTCTACTCCACTTCTTCTCTGTATCTCCTTTTCTTCTCTTTCTCCTGTTCCTCCTCCTGCTCTCCTTCCTCCTTTCTCTGGGCTACGACCTGAGCTGGCCACTAGCACCCATGGCACCCGCTTCCTTCCTCCTCGGGCCTCAGAGATCAGAGATCGACAAATACAATCAGCTCCCAGCTCTTGCCGAGGGGGGGCCTGGAGCACTCGCCATCCCACAGGGGGCACGGCTGAGCATGGCCCCAGCTTCCTCGTAGTGACCAGAACCAAGCACCAGGGTACCAGAGTGTGCTCCTGCCGTACGGTCTTGAAAACGAGTTGCTTCTCAGAAGAAAGACTAATTTGGGGAGAAGTGAAGGTTTAAAATTCCCCCACAGTATTACAGCTTCTCCAAGTTCTTTCTAAAAAGAGCTTCAGACAACTTACTTCTCCTGCTTGGTGATGAATTCGATCCTTTATGCTCAAAACATCCAGAGTCCCCTCAGGTCCTTGGGCAGGTGAGTACCTCGGGGTCTGGCCAGGAGGACGTCAGCCCAGGTGCTCCCCACTGCCCTCGGGGGCCCCGGGGCCTGGCTGGAGCTGCTTTTTTTAGCTTCATTTTGACACTAACTCTCATTTCTAGTGGGATTTAAATCTCAGCAGCATGGACTAGTGTCTCTGTTTCTGGAACCTTCTCTGTCTTCCTTCTGAATGCCTGTGACAGGGCAGGGCAGCTTGGGTCTCAATGGCCCCTTGGTAAGGACCTCTCCTAGGTTTGAGTTTCTGGTTCCATCGTGTTTCCCACAGGCTGGAAAATGTGTTTCCACCAGGGGACATTCAGAAAGTGGGAAGTGGGACTCTGAGATTAGGTTTTGTTTCAAAGATTCAAAATAATTTTGTTCCATGTGTATAAAGTCAGAATGGGCCAGCATCTCCTTACAGAAGGGCTCCTTCTGCAGATTCTGAGGAGTCGCAGGCCAGGTGGCGGGAAGGCAGCTGGGCTTGGAAATCCATCAGTTGACACGAAGAGGCAGGAAGAATTCTTGGGAGACTCGGGGGGTTTTCTGTCCGGACCCGCCTCCCAGGCTCTCAGGCCAAAGACAGTTCCAGGTCACCTGCACATGGGTTTTCTGGAAGAGACTCTGCCAGGGACACAGACCCATGGCTGTGACTCACGGGGGCACGGACCGCACATTCCTGGGGCATCGTCCACACAGGACCCCCCCAGACTTGCAGCAGGCCCCCGTGCCCTAACCTGTGGGAAGTGTTGTTCAGCTGGGTCTAAGCAGAGTCTGGAAAATCGGGTGATTTTTGGTTTTTCTAAAAAGGCAAAAAAAATCCCAAAACAAGCAAACAAACAAAAAAAACCATAACATTATCTGGTCAGAAACTCCTGCGTCCCTCAAGGCTGACGTCAGAAGCCCCCTTCCAGGGCTGATCCCGAACGGGAGCCTCGTCTCCTTGGGCGTGCAGCAAGTGACGGGAGAACTAGACATACTCTCCTTCTCCGGCTCTAACCCCCCAGTGCCCCTTCCTCCGGGCGCTGAACAAAGTCTTGTCCTGAAGCCCTCCGTGAGCGCTGCTGTCAAATGTGGGCTTCTGGTGGGCGCTGGGGAAGTGTTACTAAAAGCAAGACTCCTCCCAACCAGGAAACCGCCCCACAAAGGTAGAAGAGAAAGAAAATCTTATTATTGAGTAGGCATTAAAGCAGAATATGGTACGCATCTCGGGCAACCTGCTGAGACGCAGACCCAGGAAGGAGCCGCACGCTCCACGAGGCCACGCACACACCCCGGATGGCATCCCTGTCCTCAAGAGAAACGCAAGCCAGTCCTCCGGAACAAAAGGAAGGAGACTGGGGGGCGGGCGACCAACTGTACCGGCCCACGGGCTTCACCCGAAGGGAAAACGAACTGCTCGCCTCCTATGGCCCGGGATGGTTTTACAACGTGGAGGCTCCTGCTGTCCCCTAGAAACCGGGACCGGAGAGCACCGCCTGCCCAGACCATGACCTCTCAGAGACCATGACCTCCGGGTTCTCTACCAAGACAGGCCTGGACCCGAAGCTAGCAAGAGGCTTATCTCGCTTCTAGAAAAGATCTGCAAACATTTCAAAGAGGCAGAGGAGCAACCTACAAGTCTTCCGAAGTGAAAGCTCCCAGAGACGGAAAGGGGAGAGATGCTCCTCCCGTGTTGAGAACCAAGTGCCCTGGTTTCGGGGCTGACGGACGCCTCCATGGGCACGAAGCAACCACAGGCAAAACTTTCATTGAAAATGGTTCTTTTAAAAAAGTGGATTCTGAGGTGCTCCTAGGTGGGGAGGGCAGGGAGAATTCCTTAAAGCAGCCGCTGAGAAGCATGGAAGCCCCCACTGGTGGCCACGTCAGGCACTTCATGCGGACGGTTTGCCCATGTCCCAGCAGCTTCAGAAGCAGCGACTGCGCCACCCCCCGCAGTTGCCGTGGAAGCCAAGTTGGCGTTGTCGGATGCGGTGGGTGACGGGCGGTCGCGAGCTCGGGGTGCGGGAAGCCGCGTCTCTGTGTGGGGCGGCCCGCTGCCGGGCCGTGTGCGGGCAGACCTCTGCTGAGCCGACTGTGTGGAATCCGGGTGTGAGCGTCGGGCGGACGCAACCCGAGCTCTGACCAGCCAAGAGACAGAAAACAGAGAAACGTTGAAAATTAGGGGGACTTGGGCGTCTCCTCTCCCACGAGTCCTTACGGAGGGCCGGGCTGGGGTCGGACCAGGCTGGCACGGAAAGGAGCAGTCACCGTGCGCTGCGCAGAGTTTCAGTGCCTGCGCCCACACGACCTGCCCCGAGCCCTCCCTGCACCGTGGCCCCATTTTGTGCGAGAGCATGCAGGTTATGGAGGCAGAAGAGGCACATCCAAAGTCATGCCGGAGAAGGATCTAGGCTCTCAGCTCCCCCGTGGGAGACGCTGTCAGATCCAAACACACTGGCTTCCCTGGAGGACGGGTGGTGGGTGTCCAGTGAGAGGAGGGACTAGAAGAAGCATTACTGGTAAGTTTGGGTTCACCTTATCTGGTGAGATCCCAAGCAGGGGGGAGGCTGGCAGCACAGAGGGCAGCAGGGTGAGGACCGAGTCCGTTTCACTTACGCTCTACCTCCAGGCCCTGAAACAGGGCCGTCCCTGAGACCCTACATCCGTGTGCTGCACCCCCCCACACCGCATCCCCCCGTCAGCCTCACGTTGCAAGAATTCATTCAACAACCACTGCACAACTTTTCTCTGAGGACCTTCTGAGCGTCCGGCGCTCACGTCTGGTGAGACCGGGATCTGGAGCCGTGCTCCCCTGTCTCCCACCGCCCGCGCTGGGCAGCCTGTGGTCACGAACACATGCACTGGGCAGGCCCCCTGATCTACCCAGCTTTCTTCCCGGAATCCTGCTGAGTTAACTATTCACCTTCAAAGTCTGATCTCCCAGCCTTTCAGGGAACCCAACAAGGACATTTGATCACAGAGGGGCCCTGGGAGGCAGCCCCGCCGGCCGGTGTTCTGGCATTGGGTCGCTCACTGGCCGGGGGCGTCAGGGATCCGAAGGCCGTGGTAGGTGCCGTAGTGAGGGTCCCTGCCGCAGTGTCCCAGGGATGACACAGAGGAAAGGGGGCGCACACTTCAGCGCTGGCTCTGAGGCCCAGAAATGATACTGCTGTTAGCGGCCACGGAAGCCGGGAGCAAAACAGCAGCTTTGGACCAGCCTGGAATCAGGCCAGGGCATGGTGTTAAAGCCAGAGGCGTCCCTGAAACCCTAGAAAGGCTGTAACTCCAAAAGCAAGAGGGACCGGTGCGCTGAGAATCACACGCCAACACGGAGCCAGGCGTGCCGCCGTTCGGCGCCCTGCGGCTCCTACTTCCAACCCCAGCGCTCTCTGCCCGGGCCTCCCTCCGGCCCCTCGAGCCTGCTCAGCACCTGCTCCAGGCATGGATGGAGCAGAAGCCCCTGGGCCCTTGCTCCCCTGCACAGGCAGCTCCGAGGGTGGCCCACGAGCCCCCAGGGGTCCCCAGCAGCCGCCCGCTTACTATAACACCCATATCGGGTGCCTCCCTCCGTCTGCCTTACTTCCCCATCCCGTTCGGTACGTCCTGGAGTCATCTCCCAGCTAAGCCACCTGCACCCGAATCCCAGGCCAGGGCCAGCTCCTAGGAGAAGCCTCTCGAAGACACTGGTAGGACACGTTTCTCTGCCTCCTGGTCCGTGGGCGTGAGGGGGGTCACAGCCCAAGTCCCATTCTACGTCCCCCGACGGAGGCGTTCTGCACCTGGGAAGCAGCCTCTGATGGGACGGGATGGGAGCTTACAACGAAGGAAGCCCGGCTTTCGTAAGGGCGTCCCCGGGAGCCACCGTGACGGGCTGAGCTGGCTTCCCAGACCCGTGTCTGGTAGGTCCTGGCAGCACTGTCCACCGACTGCTCATGGGTTCGTGTGCAGATCGCATCCTGGAGCCTGGCCCCCCAGTCCTGGTGGGGTCCCAGAGCCCGCACCTTGGCTGAGACTTCCCAGGTCGTTGCGCTGTTTCCTGAGGCTGGCTCCTTCCGGCAGATGGGTACGCAGGAAGCCCCCCGCTGTGTGCCACCGTCAGCTGCCTTCCTCGTGAACGGGCCCCTCGCCTTGAGGCTGCAGTAGTGGGAGGAGCAGACGGAGCGGGCAGCCAAGGCAAGCGGCCTCTGCAGGAGCCAGGAATGCGACAGAACAGACTGCTGCGTCTTAGGAGGGAAGGGGGCCTCCCTTCTCAGCCCTGACCACCTGGCCGGCAGCTGCCCTCACGCAGGGGTGCCTTACCGGGGACACACTCGGCCCCGCCTCCATCCTCACTGATCCATGGCAAGGCTCGATGTACTGACGACACTCACGAGTTGCCATGTGTGTCATAAATATGTTCCCCAGTTTGACTTCACCTTTAAGCTTCCTTTTTGATGGGTTTGTAGATACGGAAGTACCTAACTTCTGGATTTGGTGGAATCCATCCATACTTTCCTTTACGGTCTTTGCCTTTGTGCTTATAAAACTTTTCTCAATCTGAGGTTAAATGAAAGTTTCACCTGTGGTCTCCAGTCTGCTGGTGACTCTCTCACTCTGTAAACATTCAGGTAGTTCATGCATTTGGTGTGAGGGAGGGATCTGGCTCCCCCGGCAATGAGGGAGCTGTCCTGCCAGCCTGGGGTGCCGCCTTCCCAATCCTGAGTCACTGGTTTGAGATGCCGTTGCCTCCAGCGCTCAGCTCTTCTGGGCTCCGGGTCCGTGTTGCGATTTTCTCTTCCGTCCCAGTCATCTATCAACCCCTGTGCTGGAATGAAACTATTTCAGTTATCATAGCATGACACACTTTAGTACCTGCTTGGGGACGCTCCCTTCTTTACTAACCATCCCTAAAATGTTCCTGGCTGTTCTACATCCTTCGACAGGAGGCTTCCTTGGGAGTCAGAGGGAGCTGTCCTGCAGCATCACAGAGGACTGGCTTCCAGGTTCCAGGACCAGTGGGAAGAATATGAGGGTTAAGACCTGAAGGGACTGTGGTCCAAGCACACACGGATTGTCTCGGTCTAGAACCGGAGATGACCTCGTTGCCGCGGGGGCGGGGGTGGTCTGCCAGCCATCAGGCAAGCAGCCTCTGACCCAGAGTGAGGGTCTCCACGTGCACACTGAGAAACACCGACAAAACCACACCTGAGGTTACTCAGTCTGCCAGCAACGCGGAGGGCTCGAGAGGCTCTGGAAAGCGGGGTCTGCCTACGTGTGTACGGCCCGCTCGCTGAGATGACCAGGGAACGTCCACAGGCTCCCATCCAGGCCAGGCTCCCAGTGGGGAGCTGCCAGATCCAAACAGGCTCGTGGACCATGAACGTCAGGGCCTGGAAAAAGAAGGCCAGAAGACCCCGGAAAGCCCGTCCTCTGGAGCTGTCGGGCGTGTGGACAGGGAAGGGAAATTCAGGCTGTCCGAGTTACAGCTCCCCACGGGGAAGGCGAGCAGGAGACAGCCGGTGCGTCCGTGGACGTATCCGACCTGCTCCCTCTCAAGCAGGAGTTGTAACTGAGAAGCGGAGCAGCCGTGGCTGCCGATCAGTGGGGTGTGAGCAGGGCCGGACGCCCGCAGACGAGGGCCCGTGGGTCGCTGGGCCCCAGGACGCAGTGGCCCCCCCACAAATCGCGACCCTGCTCGGCTGCAGAAACGCACCTTACAAACCTCGGGGCGTTTCCCAGAAATGTGTGTTTAAACGGGCGCAACAGATTCGCTTTTCTTTTTTTTTTTTTTTTTAAGATTTTATTTATTTGACAGAGAAAGAGAGAGCACGAGCAGGAGGAGCAGCAGCAGGAGAAGCAGGCTCCCCGCTGAGCAGGGAGCCCGATGCGGGGCTCGATCCCAGGATGCTGAGGTCATGACCTGAGCCGAAGGCAGACGCTTTACCGACTGAGCCACCCAGGCGCCCCCAGATTCGATTTTTTTCAATGTGCTTTTTCATTCACAGGGTATGTTCTAATCAGAAAATAATTTGTTTCTGAAATTATCCCGTGTTTTCAAAGGTTCCATGTTAACTGTTTGAGCTCTTTGAGCATTTTCATTTAAAACAAAGAATTTAAGAAATCTAAATTCAGCTTCATAAACCTCCTTATTCACTGGACTTTTTTTTTTTTTTTTTTTTTTTTGCATGAAACTGAAAGGCCCGTGTGGACATATACCGTGGTTTGTGAACAAAATGAACGGACACTTTTTTCGTCGGGTCTGTAAGGGGTCAGGAACAAGGACGTGCCGTATCACGTTGGGGACATCGGCCTGGGGTTGGAGGCCACTGGGGGTCCGTCCCTGGCAGAGGTGACAGCCGTGGGAGAAGCCCATCCAGAATGTTCTACAGCAGTTACCATCAATAGGTTAGATAACAGTCTTCGAGCTACCAAGACAGATCTTGAAACAGAGGGCCGAGTGGAGAACCAGCAAGGAACGGTGGGATCCACATCCACAAGACACAGCCGCGCACGTGGACAAGCCGACAGAGAGGAAACGCACAGGAGACTCACGGGGACGCTCTCCCGCGGGGACGATGGTAACGAGATCGGGGAACCCAGATCAAAAGGAAATAGAAGAATAAAAGACTATTTTAAAACACGTTTCCCGTTTCTTTTTCTTTTATGAGGACTTCATATTTAAATTGTGGTTTTTTTCCTCTTCTAAATCAGGAAGAAAGCCTTACACCCACAGTATTCTGGAGAGAGATGAATATTCACCATCTAACTTCTGAAATTGACATTTATTTTGTGATTCAAGAAGAAAAGTTGGTGGGAACAAGTACATAACTAGGGAATTCAGCCCAGGAAACTGGGAGAACAAATTAGGTTTTATTAATCGACTTTGAACGGGGTACACTCATCCGCTTGGAAGATTCCCTTACCTGGCGATCTTAACTTGGAGGGGGAGAAATTTTAATTAGTGACTTTGCTTATTTTTATGGGAATTCATTTTGTGCCCTGCAGCTGGGCTGTGCATTCACCACTGGATGGAAAAGCCTGTCGCCCAGACCTGATATTTTCACCCGGCAATGACTCTCGCCCACAGACGGCCAAGGGACCCACTGAGAAACCCTGCGGGACGGCCGTCTCCGGCCGCGCCCTCTGCTCCTGCTGGTACGAGCTGCTGGAACTTCCACACGTCCGTGTTTTCGGAGCCGCTTCTTCGCCGCCTAGATGAGACGGTTGGCAGCACCCGTTCACCTCCTGATGAGGCCTCCCAGCTCCGAGGGGCTGGGGAGGGACCCTGAGCGGCCCCTTGATTACTCCGCACTCCCTGCGGCCTCCCTCGGCCCCGTCCCCGGAGCTGAGCTTCTTGCCCTTGGGGGAGGAGTCCGAAGTCCACTGCCAAGCGAGGAGCCACACTCGTTGCTGAGGCACCCAGGGGCTCTGGTGGGGCACGCGCCTCTCCGCCACTCCCGTCAAGCCCCGAAACAGAGGCGGCCCCGACTCCCCACTTCCTCCAACTGGTGTGTGGGTCTGGGCCAGACAGAGGAGGGGCCCCAGCGGCGCTCACGGCCCATGAGGAGGCCCCGGGCGCTGGCCAGGTTATCCGGGGCCGCGTCGCCGCCCCAAACAGCCGCTCCAGACAAGATCCATTTTCCTTTGCAGCCGATGCCGCCGAGGGTCGGGAGCACAGACAGGTGGCAGATGGGGTGGTCCCTGTGCCCGGGCGCTGCCCCTGCCTCCCTGTCGGGGGGGGGGGCCGGGTAGGCCGCGGTCACCCATCCACTGGCTCGGTGTCCCTCGTGTGGTCGGCCTCGCCCCGCATGTGTCCCTCCAGCAGGACGCCGTGGGCTTCTTTACGGTCCGGTGGCCGGGTCCCGGGAGCAGAAACTGAGGCACTTCGCAAACCTCTGCTCTCAGCCCACTGGCTCAGGTCCCCTTGGCCAAAGCGCGTCGCAGGGCCGAGCTCAGAGCTGCCGTGGCAGTGTTGCAGGGGGACGTCCATCCTGGGAGGCACCAAAGGGACAGGCTGGCACGAGCCACAGTCACCGCTCTCACAGCCAGAGGACGCCGCTGGGCTGTGGGAGGTGGGGGGAGGGGCGGGCAGCCCAGGGACCCAGGCAGGGGGAGCCAGGGTGGCCCTGGGAAAGTCCGCAGCTAGATCGGCTCCAGGGGGCCCGGGACCACTGGCAGTGTGGCCGCCGCAGCCCAGAGACCACAGTGACGAGAGGCCGCCAGAAATGGAAGTGAATTAGGGTGTCCTGGACAAGCCCCACAAAACCCTCCCGTGAGCTCCCTGCATCTGGGATGGGATCTGGGTGCCAAGGGGGGATGGCCCCCAGCCCCCCAGCCCTTGAGTGCGGTGTTCATGCCACCAGTCAGAAGTCTCCAGCAAGGCTGGCTGCTCATGTCATGGTTCCCACCCTCCTCGGCCCAACCTCCCTCCCGGATAAGCCGTGGACGCCCAGACAGGACCTCCAGGCCTGCTTCCGAGGAAAACCAGGTTAGACGCTGCGGGTTTGGGGCCCACAAAGGACGGCAAGAGTCCCTCCCAGGACCTGACCCATGGTGCCCCGATCCTGGGTGCAAGGCCTGTCTCCTGAGGTGGCCGCCAGCCGTCCTTGTTCTGGGGCCAGCATGCCATTCCTGTCCTGGGAGATGAAGCCGGTCCCTGCTGTCCTTGACGCCACACTGGCCCCAGGGCTGGCTTAGGCCGGGAGAGAGGTCCTGTTCCGACTCCTGAGCCCAGCCCTGAGCGAGCTCGTAGCTTCCCCTCCTCTACCTCTTGGAAACCAGTCTGGCCGGGGAGACTCAGCCAGTCCCCGAGGTCCTGCCAGCCCCGGGGGCTCCAGAGATGTCCAGAGGGAGATGCTCAGAGGGCAGTGACATACAGACAGCTCCCTGAGTCTCTCTGGATAAGAACCAGGCCCTGCTTCAGCCCCTGGGCCAAGAGCCGTGTGCTGCCGTCCGAGGAGGTCCTCGCGTCAATGTACGTGTGTGCGGGGTGGGGGCCGAGGGCTTGGTACAGGCTGTGCAGTGTGCAGGCCCCGTGCCCCTCTGGCTGCTGCCCACAGAGCAGGCCTCAGCCACACGGGCCCAGGCTGCTGAGTCACCTGCCTCCAGTCGGCTGACCCCCCCCCCCCACCCGCGCTGTGCCACATCCAGCGCGACCACCAGCCGCCGGGGAAGCCACCGTATGGGGCTTGGCTCAGCAGCCTCACTGGCTCCAGGGGGGCACCTCCCTCCTGGCACACAGACCCTGCCCCAAGGGCTGAAAGCAGGGCCACCATCCCTCTGTCCCCGCCGGCTGTGGACAGGGCGACCTGCCCTGCTCTGGACATTGGGTGCAGTCAGAGACATTGGGGGCTTCTGGAGTCTGGCCAGCGGCTGGGAGGAGCCTGCCCGCCCTCTGTGGGCTCCGGGGATCTGGTGGGCTGGAGGGAGCCCTGGGACGCAGCCACCATCCTGCGGTCCCCGGGGGCCGCGTGTTCAGAAGAAGCTCGGGCAGATGCATGGACACGGGACCCTGGTGATATTTGATGGGGCTCTGCTGACCTGAAGGTTCTAGCTCGGAGCTTCCTATCCCTGGGAGCCCTCTGCCGGTCGGTCAAAAGTCTGTCTGTCCCCTGTAGTCACGGGGGTCTGTCGGCCGAGGCGGGCCTGGGCTCCTCCCGGCTCCTGAGGCCTCTCCCCGGAGCCCTCCTCTGTGCACCCCGGCAGCACCCCTGGGGAGCCCGTGGCTCTCCCTCCGGAAGTCCCAGAACCGGCGGCTGTGGTCGCCTTGGACGTGCTGCCACGCACAGAGGTCTGAGACTCCTGCCCCAGCTCCGCCCCCGCCCTCTCGGTGCGACTCGGATTTGACAGCTCCAAGTGTCCCCTTGACGCCATCGCCAGAACAGAAGCCCGTCTCCTGCTCCCTGGGTACCGCTCGTCCCGGCCTCCAGAACGCAGCCTCGGAGACGGGCTCGCGGAGCAACCCTTCTGGTAACAGCAGCCGTCACAGGGGCCGGACGGCCAGCCCCTTCCTCCAGACGAGCGGCGGACGGAGGCGTTTCAACACCCGGACCACAGGCGGGGCGTCCCCTGGCCGCGCGCAGAAAGCAGTCGCTGCCCCGGCCTGTGCCGCACTCCAGCGTATGATGCTCAGACTCACAGACGCTGTCCCTTACGGACATTTACGGGGGGGGGGGGGCTGTGCAGAGCGGAAATCACTGTGTCTGCTCTAGGAGTGGGAACAGAGCCTGGGCCAGATCCAAGGCACCTGAGCTCCCGGTCCTGGGGCTGGGGCGAGCCCAGGTGTCCAACTGCCCTGCCCCAGCTCTGCTGGCAGCACCACTTTGTCTCTGCCTTGGTCACAGGCAGTTCCCGTCCCCTCCCTGCTTCTTGGACCCCTTGGGTCCTAACAGGCCCAGCAGGTGCCTGACCCCTTTGAGACTCAGGAAAGGCTGTGCCAAGTGTCCCCAGGGCCCCTGCACTCCGTCCCCTGCGTTCATGCTGACCTGGTCACTTCTGTGACGGCTCCTTCTTAGTCTGGCCTTTTCCCTGATGAGACATCAGCTGTCTGGAACCCTCAAGCTGGAGTCTGCCTGGGGCCTCCAGCAGACCTCTGTCGCCCATCACCACCCCTCCAGTGCCCCGTCCTTCCACCCCCTGCCCCCAGAACGGTCTCCCGCATTGAGCATGACCTGCCCCACCCTTTGAACGCAGGGGCTCAGACCACCCTTCTGTCCTAATTAAAGTCCAGAACACCCCCTTTAGAATCCCCCCTTTACCAAATATCCAGCCTGCAGGGGTAAAGGCAGGACTCATCGCCCCGAGGTGCTCGGCAAGAAATCATGCTCGCCTAGACTGGTACAAGAAGGGTCACCCCCACGCTGCAGAGGGGAGCCTGAGCTCAGAGATGGAGGGAGCATTGGTGATTAGTACCTAGAATGGTTTATGGGAGATGATGCAATAAAAATATGGGGCTACAGTCCTGTGGCTACAGCAGAGCTCACCTACATTTTTCACCACCAGAAAAAGGTATCCCTTCCTTGGACAGACCCTGCTCTTCACCGGGGCAAAGGCTTGGCCAGCAGACTAAAGGCTAGATTTCAGGTCCCACTTGCCTTTTCAGCTAAGCACATTTGTGCAGTGAAACACCTGAGCAACTGTACGTGGCAGCCCCGCACATAGAACCCTGAAATTATTTGCTTAAGTGTCTGCTTCTTCAACCAGACTTAGGGCTCCTTGAGAGTGGGAGTCCTGCTTTATTAATCTTTGTACCTCTCCCAGTCCTGGCAAAAAGCCTGGCAACATAGGGGCTCACGGAAGCCTGTTGAATAAGTGAATGCATCAATGCATGGATGAGCGATTCTTTCTTCCCACTTCACTACTTCCCTGGCTTCTATTCGCTTCAGTGGCCCTACCTGTATACTGCTTAATTTTCTTGAAGTTGTAACGACTGTGCTATGCCTCAGTTGTCCCCATCTGTGACCTGAAGCACTAACTTCTCCGTACTATCTTCCTCACAAGGGAGCTGAAGCAGCCACGTGCTCTTACTTCCTTGGAGAAAGTTACAAGCTTTGGCTGGGCTTTGTGGATGAGATCCCCACGGTCCCCGTAAATCCCCATCTGCACTCCTCTCCCCCGCGCGCCCCGCTGGCTGGCTGGAGTTATTCTGGGCTTTTCCTCAGGTGTCCCAGGTAACGCAGACCTCGCCGGTGACAGGCTGGCAGATCCACTTACAGAAAGCTGCTCCTGAAAGCTCCTAATGATGACGTGAAGAGACAGGAGGCAGGAACTGGCAGTATCTGGTCTTCGGTTTAAGGCATAAATATCTGAAAATGAGTGATTCTTTGGAGTCAGCCTCCCAGACGGAACACTTAGTGCCTGGTTACATAAAGAGCTCCCAGAGGCGGGAGGTCGGGGCAGCGCAGCAGCGAGGGGAGTGAGGCCCTGTGGGGGTGTGCATGGAGGCAGGCATGGGGGTGCCCAGGGGACCGGAGTGGGCACACCAACTTCCGCTCACTCCACTGGGCACCTCCCTTGTGGCAGCACATCCCCGGGAGCTGCAGACATGGCTGGAAGAGAAAGTTGCAGATCCCAGAAGGAGAGGGACCTCCCTCTCCTCTCCAGAGAGCCGGCCAGCCTCTGGAGAGCTGCCCCAGGGCAACAAGGACAGGCGCGGGTTTTCTCAAGTCTGGCTCTGGACCCAAAGCGCTTGTTGCGCATGGAAAGGGGGCCTGGGAGGCCGGGCAGAGGCTCACCACCCCACCCCACCCCAGAGACAGGGAGCAGGGGCGGCGGGAGGTGCACTGGGAACAGCTAGCCGCCTGCTCTCAGCCGCAGGAGTGGGCCCTGACTTGCAGGGTGGACCGGTTTCTGTGCTGTGAAGATTGCACCGTGCACGGGTTCAGGCACCAACTAGAAGTTGGGAACAGGGTGCCGACAGCTGGCTCTCACCAGCCGGTACAACACAGCACACCAGGGACACAAAAGTGTGCATCCCCTCCGTGCAGCACGTGGGGTGGAGGGGAACGGGACCTTCCACTGGGCGGCCCGTGGGCACCGGGGACCGGAACCCAGGCTGCCTCAAACGGTCTCAAAGCCTGGCTCGGCGTGGAGGCAGAGAAGCCGCCCCCCACCCCGGGAATCAACCACTTGGGCTGGAGCATAAGGCTGCGGGAGTGACCATATGGGACAGAAGAACACGCGTTCCGCTGACGTTTCTGGCCCGTGCAAACCGTCCTTCTCACCCTGACCAGGGGCTGCTCTAGGCAGTGACTCAGCCAGCGGCTGGGAGCTCACACCCATTTTTAATTTGTTTTACAAAAATAAAATCCTGGTTGTTCTTACACAAGCCTGCCGGGATGTGAATTCACAGCGCTGCAAAGAATGGGCGAGCCTTCTGATTTACG